>OZ018397.1:33312302-33516222 GCA_963969525.1 Ontholestes murinus
TGTTTTGCGATAAATACATGCATAAATTTAGAAAATACATGTCATATAATACCTATCTATAAAAAAAAAACTTTGTTTGGAAGTAATTAGAACAGCAGATAAATAATTCTTTAAATGATAAATATTATTGTCTTTACTTAGATACATTAAAATGAAATTCTGCTCAAATATAAAAAAAACCTAATCACATATGCAATTTCATAGAAGTAAAACAAACTAATTACTTTAAACCGGTTATATTTTAGCAGCATCCTTTTTTTTACAAAAAGTGTAAAAATTTCTAAACAAAGGCCTTGAATAAATTCTGAGGCTATTTATACATAAATAGTATTATTTGATTATCTATAGTGATTTGAAATGAACCTAAAGCAAAATATATTTAATATGCTTCTTCTGTATGTGAGAAAATATTGTTGCTGGTTTGTAATACTCACTGATTTGTATATAAAAAGTAAACTTCATTTTTCATTCATCTCATCTGGTTGTTATTCTTTAGAACGTTCTTCCTAAACATTTCAAAATTTATTGATCGTGCAAATCCATGATTATATAATTGTTTCATTATTGCATATAATATTTATTCACAACCTTATTTAAAAAGAATGCATACACTTTCAAATAATTTTAATGAACTTCAGTTTTTTAATTACTCTGACTAACTTTTAAATAATTTATTTGTATTTTAAAATAGTGGCTGATTGTTTGAAGTATACAGACTTCAACAGCAATTGGCTTATTGACTTGACAGTTTTCCTGTGATATGAAATTATACAATTTTACAAGAATTAGTCAAGAAACTTAACATGTATCCTTAAAATATTTCTAAGTTCTCTTCATGTTGACCCTAATAAAGTACTTACAACTCCCGTTTACAGACAGTTTATAGGACAGGTTATTTATAAACAGTTTATCCCAATATAAGGACATTTTTACAAACGATAATTATTGGATTAATTATAATCTATACTTTGTTTGTAATATTTAGGGATAATTAACTATAGGTTTTGTAAAAAATTTAAATTTAGCTTTTGATTTCGAAATTTAATTCAAATTTGAGAGGATTAGCATCGGTTTGACTATTTCAGGTCTAGCAGGGCCATGGTTTTAAAAAAGACCTCTCCTCTTCTATCGGCTCTTGTCTCCTCTGGGCTCTAGCGTTGAAGATCCCCCAATAGATACCTCTCCCATGGTCTTTACAAGGTACTTATCCAGTATCCCTAGCCAGATCACAAACTCCTCTTCGGACCTGTTTGGCGAGGCGTAGCAGGAGCGGAAGGTCACCCTTCCCATCCCCATCCGAACTATACCCTTTTCAGGATTTCTGGACTCCCTGATTATCGCATTTATTCTCCTCCTGGTCAGAAAGGTCACAACGCCCTCCTCGATATCCTTGAGCCAGCTGTCTCCTCTTAATTTCACTATATTTGGTTCACTTTCTCCAGAGCCTCTGGTTCTCTGGTTCATTTGACTCCTTGTCGGTTAGTTTTATTTCTGCGACTGCCCTTTCTTCGTCCTCGTTGAGTTGATATGATTAACTCTTACCACATTATTTGTTTTGATCTATTCAATTTTTATCGTCAGGATTTTTATTAGTGTACCTAAGATGCAAGACAACTAGAAATTTGAGTTTATCAAAGGTTTTTTGGTAATTTATGTGTGTCATATGCAGACTCCGTTTCGCAACTTCTGCTTGTCTATTATTATATTGCACTAAATCTGGTTTTTATTTTAGATTGTGACTATAAATATATAATATATGATTGCTAGGTAGATAATGGGTCTGCAGATTTTTGGGCTTTGAGTTCCCGTAGTGTTTAATTTAATCCACTATTTTTCTGTTAAAATATAGTTCACAAATATTTTATTATTACGTTTTTATTCATTTTGTGAAGTATAAATGATAATTGTTAATAATAATAATATAATGTTGTTTCCAGTAATTATGTACATTGTTAGGGCTTAGGGATTGCCATTTTTGTGGACACTGCTAATTCTTTGAGTGTGAATATTTAAGTGTTTCTGTTTTTCACTGCGCATTATTTCAAAAGCAACTGACAATCCTACTGCTTTCATTCCTATTATCACAGGGTCGTACGAAGCATATCAAAAACTACTACACGATAAATTTACGTAGATGTTCAAAATATACCCTATAGGTGCAATCAATACAACCATACTTCGGAAAATTGCATGGAACCCATCAAATGTGGAAAATATGGAGGTGCTCACCTGACCACTACATGTACGACAACTTTCCCCGAGACATACAAGGGTTGTGGCGAGGAAGGTCATGGTGCACAGTTTACAAAATGCAAATGAAGGCCCAAAAACCTATTGAGGGAATTCTCAATATGAAATTGCAGTCAGCTAACAAAAAATCGGCGGAAATTGATACAAAATTGACCAAACCATCACGAGTACACGCCCGAATTACTATCCATAACCATATTATAGACACATATGTCACAAAAATAAACTCCTTGAAAACTGTTGACAGGCAAGCTTTAAAAAACCGTTTTATCAATTCTTATAATATTGATACGTGTGTTTCAATTTCAGGTAACCGAATATTTATTGTTATGTTTGACCTACTCCAACCCGACATAATCCCTCCTATAGCCCCAATTCATGGTATTAAAGTCTTATATTCTCCTTTGGTTAACTGATAGTAATGCACAGTAATTCGATTTATATATAGTAACATCAACGAACTAAAACACAAAAGCCATCTAGTGAATAACTATCTATTAAAAAATAATACCCTAATGCTAGTCGAAACAAAATCGAAAATCCCTCTTGCCCCTCCAAATTGGAATTCCCTCCTTATTACAGCATCTATACGCTCCCAAAATTTGAGAGGAGGGTTCCTTGTCAGCACCCATCCTTCTGTAAGTCCCTGAAAAGACAATCCGCCAAAAATCAACAACCCTTTAAACGAAGCTCTTCATTTCACTCTACCTTTTAACACATTCCAACTTCATATATTTGTTATATACATCCATCCGCCTTTCAGAATCGATCAAATCATTTTTACAAAGGCATCGCTCTACGATTTTGCGATTATTATAGGTGATTTCAATGTAAACAAATGTAAACAAAAATGTATGCAATCTATTTTATCTATTTTATATAATTACATAGAGGGATTAGAGATAAATAAGGCCATAATGAGCGACAAATAAGTAACTAATAATATTGAAGAGATTTGGAAGTCCCCGATTATGACGGCCCTTTTTGTACATCATTTATTACTCCTTGATAATGACATATTGTCGAAACTAGTCGGAGAAAAAATAATACATTTTCTGTGAAACACACCAAGTATTTTTAATTTCTAATCAAGATGTATCCAATAATTTACAACACAATGAAACTTCACACGAATCCACACATTACCTACATTTATCATGAACGACAACCAAAGCACAAACCCGGATATCTTCCTATGCACTAGCAATCTAAAATCTCACATTCACTTATTACAATTAAACCTTGACAACCCTGACCTATGCTCTGACCATTTATATATCCAATTCCAAATCAAAATTCCTAAAACCTACATCCCTCCCCCGCCTGAGTTTATATATGACAATAAGAACTGTAATTTTGAAAAAGTATCTGAAGATATTACCCAATTCATTTAAGATAACCCTTCAATCAACCCCATAACTATTGACAACTTCCATGGTTTCTTAGCTAGTTCTATTAAAAAACACACGCCAAAATTTAAAAAAAACAAACCTATAAATATCCACTTGTCCTTATATATTTAGATTGATAAAATTCAAAAGACAGCTATACCGAGACCTCAGCCTAACTGACGAATCTGATATTAAAAGACAAATTCAATAAAATTATAAAAGACATTCACAATTTAATATTAGTATATAAAAAAACTACATGGCTCTCAGCATGTCAAAAAATAAATCAATCACGTGGTAAAGAATATTGATCACACGTGAAAAGACTAAATATAAATCAATATATTAAATCCATAATTGATCCTGACACTAACAGAGAAGTAACAGATAAATACAACATCTCAAATACATTTGCAAAACACTTTGATAATAATTTTCAATTCAATGACACTCAATTCGACAGATCATTTCTCAATAATATAGACAAATTATTCCATTCCCTCGCCTTGTCCTTAAAAACCTCACTCTAGACATCTATCATCACAATATTAATTTTTTTTTAAATTTATAATTAGGCTCCATCACTCTTCTTCCAGTCCTGAGCAAAATTCTTAAATCTATTCGAATAGAAAAAATTAACCAAATCCGTAATAACTCCATCCCTGAATACCAATTTAGCTTTAAATCACAACGTTCAACCATACTACCCTTAGCCATTTTAATATCTAATTATCAGGTAGCAAGAATAGAAAACAAACATTCTGCTATACTATTTCTAGACATTCAGAAAGCATTCGAATCAATTTGGCATAAAGGCTTACTATATAAATCAGTGCAATTAAATCTTCCACCCTACCTAATAACCTTAAGATCGATTAGTAAGGAATTGGTTTATCTTTACTAATCGATCTCTACAAATCAAAATAAATAACTGCCTCTCATACACATTTTATCCCATCCAAGGTCTTCCTCAAGGTTTTCCCTTATCTCCTCTGCTTTACAACATTTATTGCCATGATCTCTATAATCCCAATCCTAACTTTTTCGACCCCTCAAAGTACGTGCTTCAGTTTGCGGACGATACCGCACTAATATCCCACTCCTACTCTCTTAATAATGCTATGTTGAAGGGAGTCAACAACTTCTAGACTCAATTATAGCATGGTTTAAAAAATGGAAGATCTCTCTTAACCCAACTAAAACCCAATTTTTAATCCCATTCCACCGAATTTCCGCCAACTCCCCGTCATTAAAAATTAGCGGAAAATATATCCATGCTGCTCCTACCTGTAAATATTTAGGAATGACAGTGGATCACAAATTTACATTTAAATCCCATACCCAAAGAATGAAGTCCAAGGTTTCGGCAAGGGCAAAACATTTCAAAGATCTTACCTACAAGACCGAGGGCATAACATCATCAAATGCTGTCAAAAATATACAAAGCCATATGCCGGCCCTTGCTGGAATACGGTCCAATCCTCCTTTCCCAGTCTCCACCACCAACCATTAAAATCCTTTCAGTAGCTGAACGCACGGACCTGCGCACCCTCACTATACTCCGTCACCTAAATAATCTTCTCCACAATCCATCAAATACACTCCTTTACGAATCCACAAACATCATCCGGATAAATGATCGCCTACATTACCTATCCACTAAAATAGCTTCCAATCCATCTAACTTTAACATCGAAAAAATAAAATCCTATAGAAACAACAATGAACTTCAACAAACAATCAGTCAACAAACATTTATATTATGAGCAGAAAGACCAATGGGTCGATAGCCCATTTACAGATTCTGTATATTATAATAATTCAAATCATATATGTGGGATAAAGAAGCAGAAGTTTAGAATGAATTAACTGAATTAACCATTCAATTTTAAAATACATGCTTTTGCATATTTGATAGTAAGCGAGTGGCTATAAAATTGTTATTAATATTACATAAGAGGGTAAAATCAACAAATCCAAAAACTTTCTTCGACCAACTATTGACTTAATAATGAGCTGTATAAGCATTAATATGTGACTATTATTGAACCTCAAATGTATAAGTCTTTTCCAGTTATGTATGTATTACATTTCGTCTTACATCGAATATATGAAATATTGAAATACTTGTCCAAATTCAGTTCAATCATATTATCTTTGCACTATATATGCAAAAAAATTTAAATCATTTTGAAGTTGAATTTGGTCATTAAAGGATTTAATAATCTTGAAAATCTTTAAATCATCGTTATACAGAAAGAAAGTTATGTTTTATATTTATTACGAAGTTAATTAGAAATAAGGTACTATGTGCTACAATTAAAATAAACATTTTATTGGACAGGTGCTTGCATACTCGTACACTTTTTGTATTTAAATTATCTACCTAGCAGTTTGCATCTCAGATATAAGTCTATCAAACAATCCTAAGTTCGTTACAATTTATGAATTGTGGAATTAAAGAACACGATGTAAAGTCTTGTAGAATATCCTGCTAAGGTAGAAAGGTATATAATAGAAACTATCAAGTTTTAGTTGACGGAATTATTTAAAAAAGAATTCATTGATTTAAGTAATTAAATGATAAGAAATTTTTAACAGCATGTAAAACTTCTATACAAAAAAAACATTTACTACTACTACTAAAAAAAACATAATAAACACCTTTATTGTCATAACTTTAACTTAACAAAACCTTTCTACATATACATATATATATATATATATATATATATATATATATATATATATATATATATGTTGGTGCGGATAGTTTCGCGAAGATTATTTTTGTACATTGTCAATGTTCGGCTTTAATCTTCGAATTTGCAAGTTTTGATGGTTCTAAAAAGAACCGATTTGCAACGTTTCGACCAAGTCGCATTGGTCTTCTTCAGGCGGTGTTCGATGGGGAACTGCGATCGTGCTAAGTGGAACTGCGCTATTTATACCTGCGGTGTTGGCGGTTGACGTTTGGCGGCGCGTGTGCGGCTTCTTGTATATATATATATGTATATGTAGAAAGGTTTTGTTAAGTTAAAGTTATGACAATAAAGGTGTTTATTATGTTTTTTTTAGTAGTAGTAGTAAATGTTTTTTTTGTATAGAAGTTTTACATGCTGTTAAAAATTTCTTATCATTTAATTTAGTGTGGTTCTTTATGTAAATGGTTGCAACTCGTTAACTGGTTGACCTTAATTGCATTTTTTCTTTCGTGGTTGCACCCACGAATCGGCCTTTCGCCGCACGACCAGTACAAGGTTCTAACAAATGAAAGACCAAGGCGAAATTACTAAGCATTTCTACGATTGTTATGTAAATTTATGTTAAAATATACGAATTAGAAAAGGTGATGCAAAATTTTTAGGTAAAATGTGACCATCGAAGCAAAACGTAAATAACGAACAAAAAAAATAAATATATATATATATATATATATATTATCATAATAAGGGCGATATATGCACTAAATTAAGAACATTCATTTCTAATACCAGTTGCTGTATAACCGATTTTATAATCAATACTGAGATTTTTGTAGAAAGTTTTGAGTTTAAACTTAAAAATGACAACTTTTTCATAATTGACTGTACTTTTCCTTGATGTATAGATTCCATCTTTGCCTTTGCCTGTACAATTTAATAAATTTGTTTAATTATAAAAAAAAATTAATGAATACATTAATTCAAATTTTCTAAATAAAAGGTTTATATAATTAATTATAATTTCTCAACAGCTATTTGGTATGATGACGAACTTGGTCTTATTAACCTACCTTAAATTCAAGGCAAATTAGTAGTAGTAGTAGTAGTAGTGTTAGGCTATCGACCACGTGGTCCTTCCGCCATGTGTCATTTGTGTATTTGTGCGTGTGTAAATGAGCTTGTTACTTTAAAACTTAAAAATGACAACTTTTTAAAGCACCATTAATTGTATCCCAATGGTGAATGGTACCGGTCACCCATCCGACTACTGACCCGAACCAACGTTGCTGCACGTCAGTTCGGGGCCGTAACCGATGCGCCACCACCGGCGTGTCAAGGCAAATTATTTTTATACAAAATTTCAAAATTTTTCTGTACCGACTGAGGGAAAATGTGTCTATCTTATATCCGTAAATGAAGAAGACCCGATGGCTTCCTACTTATTTTTCGAATATAAACGGCATCGTGTGTCAATTATATTTGTGAATTTTCAGTTTATTAATTACATTAATAATTGTGAATTGCTGAAATAGATTGCAAATTTTTAAAGAAATGGCTAGTCTTTACCTACACCTATTTTAGTTATATATCTGATTTAGTTTAATTATATATCTGATGTTATTTACAGGCCACAATTATCTCTAAGTGAAAGATTAATTTGATGATTATCATCACCAGTTACCAAGAACTGTAATGGGTCGAGTGGAAGAACACGAAGACACGTGAACTCCGCCTTCAAGTTCTATGTTTAAAAATTTTGAGTTAGTTAATTTGTGTACATATTTTTATATATTTTTTTAATAGAACTTGTAAAGTAAGTAAAATAAATAAATAAATAAATTCCAAGGAATTATCATTTTCAAATATAGCAATAGTTCACGCCCTGACAAAATATCTGTTAAGTTAATAAAATTATGTTCGTTTCACATATAATCTCTATTTTTTTAGAATAATCACTTTTACAAAATGAATTTTCTGATTTTCCTCATTTCTGGTAAATAAGTTATATTATACACAATTAGTTAAGTCGGATATCTAAGGGAAGACTCAATATCGATCTTGACAAAACTGTGGTGGTATTTTTCACTAATCATAGGAAGCTGAATATCAAAGGTGAAATATCTAGGTTTAATACAGGATATAAAACGTCAGAAAAGAAGCTTCAAACCCTTCAGAGAATGTGGTCTGTTTAAGCATCACATGCGCTATGGATACCACCCCCTCTGTAGCCATGCAAGCTTTACTTTGAATCCCCTGCAGACTTTTCAGATTTGTGTGTTCCTAAAAACACCGTCAGACGTAATGCCGATCAAATTTGTTCTCTGTAATCTGGAATACAAATGCATCAAAAACGGAAGTTGCCTTCGACATAGGCATATAAGGACCTAAATACAGGGAATCAGACTCGAACAATCCTCATCAGACCTACAGGCTGAAACATATACTTTGGAAAGAGAAGAAGATGAGCTTAAATTTGTACGAGAAAGGGTTACAAAAGGTACACATTTGCTTGATCTCAGAAGGTCAGGCTGCCCTAAAGAACCTCAAAGCATACAGTTTTATTTTCTAACTGTATTTAGTGAAGAAGCATTCAGTAGATCAGATAGCATAACAGTGTATATAAACAATAAAATAGATTTTAGTCATAAGTATATATTCCTTGGGGAAAGTTGTAGATATAACCGTGCAAATGGAAAAATAAAATGTATACATTAATTATGGAAGCAATATGAATATGTTTATAGATGAATTAAAAGACTATGTAAAGAACATTGAAACTGAAGGTGGATCAATAATACTATGTAAAGAACATTGAAACTGAAGGTGGATCAATAATACTGATTGGTGATATAAACATTGACATAATGGATACAAGAAAAGAAGAAAATCAAACATATTTAGACAGTATGGCTCAAATGGGATTCATATCTCTTATTAATAAGACAACTTGAGTAACTTCAACAAGCACGTCATGCATAGATCATATTTACATGCAACTAAATTAGAGATATATTGAAAATACCCTACTATTCATTCTAAAAACACGTATAACCTATCATCATCTAATAGGACTTCAATTAGTTTTCCTGAATAACACAACCCACACGTTTAACACATGCAGAACAAAAGAACGTATAAGCATACACAAATTAAAAATTTGTCTGTCCAAAGTAGATGCAATCAATTCAATGCTGTATTACAAATACTCAATATTTGAGATTCAAGTTTTGATAATAATAATAACGCTCTGTACGTATCCTAGATCTGCAAAAAGCTTTTGACACAGTTAATCATGAACATCTCTTAAATAAATTGGAAAGCAGGGGTGTAGGAGGTTTAGCTTTAAAAATATTTGAATCTAACTTACACGAAAGAACGCAACCAGTCAACATAGAAGGACACATCAGTATCGAGTATATAATACGGTGCGGTGTTTTATAAAGAAACATCTCTTGATTCAATTCTATTCTTAATAGATATAAATGACCGATTCCAAATTGAATCAAATGGAACATTGATTTGATTTGCGGATGATACAGCGGTATTCTACGAAGATATTAACTGGTAAAATCTAAAAACAAAAGCTCAAGAAGGAATTTTCGATTACTTAAATAAAATCTACTATCATAAATATCAACAAAACCAAATTCCTTCCATTCTCATGTCATGCGAACAACCTTCCAACCATTCAAAAACTAGTAGTGAAAAATAATGAGAATATAGTTAATATTAAGATTACTGACGAAATTAACTACTTAGAAGTATTTCTCGACAAACATCTGAGATGGAATAAAAACTTTCGTCATATTGGTAATCAATTACCAAATACATTTGTCTATTTAAAAAGCTTTTTGACTTCCTCATCCTCGATCGTATGGAAATAATAATATCTCTGGTACAAAGTCGCCTATTTTATGGTCCCACTTTTTGGGGATCAACTA
This sequence comes from Ontholestes murinus, assembly GCA_963969525.1. Classification (NCBI taxonomy): domain Eukaryota; kingdom Metazoa; phylum Arthropoda; class Insecta; order Coleoptera; family Staphylinidae; genus Ontholestes; species Ontholestes murinus. Next base: position 33,322,590 of record OZ018397.1, read on the forward strand.
GAGACGCCTAAATGAAGCCACTACAAATTATACAAAAAAGAATTTTGAAATTGATGTTTAACAAGCCAGTCTACTACCCAGCAGACCTACTCGTTAGAGAGGCGGCAGGAGGTATGAACATCCGTCAACTGTATATCTATAAAGTTGGAAGGAAAGCACTCAAAACCACTCCAAAACTTATAAAACACACACATAACTACAACACAAGAAGAGGAGATGATATAGTTGTTCTCAAGATGAATTTATTATTATTTAGGCCTGAGGTCCCTCTATTATGTATTACCTAAAGCCAAGAATGTAATACAATTTTATATAAAAAGCTTAAATTCAGAAGACAAATTAAAAAAAAATGTACTTAATCAACATGAAGCCTTTTGTGACCATATTTTTAATAGGTATCAGTTAGTGTTTTGGTTTTCCTAGACATATAATCCGCTCTAAGATATATAATGTAAACTGTAACGACCTTGTTCTAATTAAATTTTTTTAAATTATTTAATTATTAGTTTAACTATATCTACTTTTTTTTTATTTTTGTGAGTTGTCGTTGTTTGTTTATTATATGTAACATATTAAATTGTATGCTGCTGTATTTTACGTTAATAAACTTATTATTATTATTATAACTTGGACCTGTAATCAATCTCTGAACCAATTATCCAAGGGCAATAAGCTCCTCTGATATGGGTACTAGGCCCCGCAAGTATAATAGGGAACAAACTTACCGATGTACTTGCCAGGGAATGAACTGCGACTACCATAATCGGACAAAAGCCAATATGTGGACAATCAAAAGCACATAGAAAGAGAGTGATTTAAGAGCAGAAAAGAGCCAAACAGGGCACTGGACAAAGGCAATCCAAAATGTTTATTGACCTCTCACTAAGTAAACCTCAAGAGCACTTACATCTCACTAAAAATGAGATAAAACTGGTAATGGGTCTCTCTACATGATATACAGAGAAGAACCATATTCATAAGATAGGTAAAGTAGACAAGACCACTTGTAGATAATGTGGATTGGCAGTGTACACGGTCGATCAAATCCTATGCGTGTGTGTAGCGCTGACTAGTCAGACTAGTCCTAACAGGAGAAATGGAGATGACGCGAGAATAGATCAGGGTATGGCCTCATAGAAATTTAATTGACCTTACCAAAGAAATTGAACTGGGAACATATTCATAGTGGGGTATTAGCACAAAAGGTCTAACCAGGTCGCAGTGCTATCAGGCTGTCAATAGCAAAATGACCCCGTTTAATCTTATCCAATCTAATCTAAGTCACGTAAAAGAAATAGTCATATTAAGGGTTGTTTATAGAAAGGCACTTTGTTGGTTTCACAATTATTTACGATTTATTCCGACTAGTTTCGATTTTTACATCATTATATCTAGGAATGGTAAGGAAGGTAAAACGTTTTTACTTAAATACTAAAATTGTACATTCAGGTAATAAGGGCGGTCATAATTGGAGAATTACAGATTATATCGTTTTCGTTTACGGGGTGGTTTCCCCGCTTTAGCGCTTTGTTAATTTCTAATCCTTCTCGGAGATTTAGATTAAGGCAACATATGTGGCATCACATTCACGTTAATGTTAAAAATGTTTCACCACGTAATAAACGAGTATTAAATTCAATAAATCAGTATTGTCGAAACTTTTCGCTAAACTATAAAATTGAGTTGAATATGCAAGATAATTATTTTAAATAAACAGCACGGCTTTAGTCTACCTGCAGGATCAGTATCTCTTGTCATCTGACTGATGAGACAATTTTACTAGTGTTTACAACCGTACTAATAGTCAGAGATTAATTCTCAGATTGTAGAATCCTAGATTCATTGTCAGATTTAGTAACTTTTTTAGTAACATTTGAATATTACTGGTTTTAAGTTGGTGTCACAGAACAGCTGACGGTACTGTCAATATATTCCGTGATTGTCAGTAAAGAAGAACGTGAAATGCTTGTTTGCAAAGTTAGTTTGTGTGATAAGGGACAAGGAATAAGCATTTTTTTTATTTAATCAAGATTACAGTAAGTACAAACGATAATTATTTTCAACGAAAATTGTAGAATTATTTTCATTTAATGTTTTTGCAAACAAACTTTACACATGCTCCTCAACTGAAAATCACGGATTATATTATATTGACAATACCATCAGCTGTTCCGTGATACCAACATAAAACCAGTGATATTTAAATGTAACTAAAAAATACGACAATTAATCTAGGATTCTACAGTCCAAGAATTAATCTCGGTCTATTAGTACTGCTGTTAGACAATTATTCTAGTGTTTAGACGGTAGTGTTTCATTTGCCATTTAGGAGCAAACCACTCAGTTGATATTAGAGTTTTTGGTAGCGAATTAGATAAAATGAGAAAAATTTTCAACTAGTGGATTAGTCAGATTATTCAATAATCCTGACCTTTTAATTCTAAGAAAGGAGATCAAAAGGAAGTATAACATTGCCATAAAACAATCGAAATATGTGCAAATGAAAAATTTCTTTGTCCATCTAATAACCGCAATTAAGCAATGTGGAAGCTTATAAATAACAAAAGAAATATAGCAGCTAAAAGTAAAGTAAGTGCCATATCAGCTACGAATTTCAATATTTACTTTAGTAATAATTCTAATTCAAGTATTCAAACAATAAATTATTGATTCAACGTTAATTGCTATATTCCCAAATTCTCCTTCATAAATGTATCAAGTGTTACTGTGCGTGATGCAGCTAATAGTTTCAAACTTAGAAATATATATTATCAATGAAGTAGTTAATATATATTGGACGTAATAACTGTTCCCTTACTAAACTTATTAATCTTATAATTTCAACTAATGTTTTCCTGGATATTTAAAAATAGGTAACATTCTACCTAGTACTAAAAAAGGTGATTTATATGATTATAAGAATCACAAACAAATAGCCTTATTTCCCATTTGTTCTAAAATAATCGAAAAAATATTGTTTGATTAAATTGTTCTTCGATACGCACAAATTATTTAATGAACATCAATATGATTTTAGAAAAGGAATGTTCACCGTTAATGATATATTAGATCTAGTTGATAAACTAACTGGAAATTATGAAAAATGCAAAATTGCAATTGTTACATTAATTGATTTAACAAAGGCTTTTGACTGTGTCAGGCATATTAATTTAATAGAAAAGTAAAAAAAGTATAATGATAACAGTTGGAAATTGATTACATAGTATATATTTGTAAAATATAAAACAAATTGTACATTATAATAATATTTTTTCTGATAGTTTGCATGTGGAACGTGTGGTACCCTAAGGGTCCATATTAGGGCCATTATTTTTTATCATTTTTTATCATAATTTGCTAACGACACAACATTAGTTGTGTTTCAGAAAAATGTAGAAGAAGCCAAAGCAAATAGTGTCCAAAACAGTGAATTGGTTTGTAAATAACAAATTATGTCTTAATGAGGATAAGACTGTCACAAAATATTTACATTAAATGAATGCTCTAATGTCGGATACTCGCCTGACGTAAAATTTCTGGGCATAGTCATAAATCATGCACTACTATAGGATGGACACGGTGATAAGATAGCAAAGAAATTATATAAAACTTTACACTTATTAAGAAACCTTTACCATAATCTTCCAACTGCTACTGTCAGCCTAATTTTTCTTTTTTCAAACACATATACAATACGGAATTATCATATTGAAACATTCTAGCACAAGACATCGCCTATTTAATCTACAAAGAACAGTCATCAGAATTATATGTATCTGGAAAAGGTTTCTGCGACGACTGTAAATCTAAGTTTGTTTGTTTGTATATTCTCGAGTGCTTGGTGTATATCAAAGAAAACTCTAATGATTATGTAACTGTCTTATACAGACGGTACATAAATATTTCATTTCTTTTCTTGTGTTTATCCCTTCCATCGGACCAGTCTTGTATTGTTCTATTAGTCAACGTGAAGACCCTCACTGGTGTGAATAGTGTAATCCTTTTGTTTTTGTGATGTATATCCTTAAAAATTTAAATATCGAATGCATGTTTTAAATAAAAGAGGTGTACTGCATAGACGTATCCTAAATTGATATAAATAAATTAGGATAGAATGTGCAAAATTTATAATCATGTAATGAAAAGTGTTTGAATTTTATATGTAATGAAATAATAAAAATAATAAAGGAAGTGTCTCCAGATACACAAATTGCAGTCAATAATTTTTATACCAAATATTTAAAAAAGAAAAAGTAATTTAGGTAAATAATTTTTTATTGTTTCACTTGAATATAAGGAGCTTGTCAAAAAAATTTGATGAATTACAAATTAAGTACAAAGTTTGATATGTAGTTTTAACAGAAACCTGGAGAATTGGTGATATGTCATTATTTAGTATGCCTAAATATACTTCTATATACAATGAGGGCTGTTTTAATTAGAACGATGCAGTCGTAATTTATATAAAAAACACATTTCAATTTAACTTTAAAATTATTGATTTCAATTATACACAAATTATTGAACCGAAACTTTTTATGAATGATGGTACCCAAATTCAAACTACGGGTTTGGGTCCTCCCTCTTCGGATAGCAATTTCTTTCTAACAGAGTTTGAAAACTATCTGAAAACTATCATAGTAGGAGATATAACAAAAATTACCCCAGAGTCATCAAACTACCAGGATATCCTAAGTGAATATAACTTTACATCTTTAATTAATACTTTCACCAGATGAAATGCCTGCATGGACCATATATTTATTCGAACTCAATACCCTCTAAGCGAAAACATATTGCCGATGGTTATAGATACAACATAACATAACAGAGCATTGTTCACAAGTAATTCAAATTATTTTCGGAACCAAATTAGCTATATATCAGAGCCCAGAAGTATCAGAATGTTACAAACAATATATAAAAATGCATGAATTAAATAGTATTTTAAGAAATTAATCATGGGATGAGGTATATTTGGCTGAAAGTATAAACCATGCTACAAATAATAAAAAAATAGAAAAAGAAAACAGTGAATGTCAATAAATAATAAAAATAGCTTTTATTTGCAATTAAACAAAATCCAGAGAATTTGCAAATAAAAACGGAGCATAGATTGTTTAGAAATAATCTAAATAATATTATTAAGCAAGCAAAGATTAATTACTATAAAAACAAGATTTATGAAAACATAAAATGTTCAAAAAATATCTGGACAGTAATATCGGAAGTAACAAATTCAACTAGGAAGATTTAAATAGGTCAAGTTAAAAGTGAGAATGATTAAATTATTTATAATAGAAGTACCTTCGTTGAAATGATCAATGATAAATTTATAAACGTAGGAACTGATTTAGCTTCAAATATAACTCAAGATCCAGACTATAATCCACCAAAAAAGACGACTTTGAATTCATTTCACCTAGTAGAAACTAATAAACATGAATTATACATTATTATACAAATAATAATAAAATAATAAATACGCTGAAAAATTTAATGACTGTCGGAATTGACGGTTTAAAGACCGAAACTATAAAGGGCGATTACTCAAAAATCTCGAAACCACTATCATTTATTATAAATATCATCTTCACTTCGGGCATTGTACCAGCAGCACTAAAAACAGCACTTATTTTACCTATTTACAAAACAGGGAATGAAACAGAATTATTAAACTATCGTCCTATTTCGCTCATCACATGTTTTGCTAAGATATTTGAAATGACTTTGAAAATGACAATCAAATGTCAGTAAAATAGGTCCATGCAAAATGGACCTAAATATGCCTTTCATCAAATGATGAAAATACTGTGTCGATAGGATATTCTATTACATAAAGTAAAAAAACGGTCTGAGTGGAAGAACACGCAGTGTATTTTGGAATTTTTCATATATCTAATTATAACAGGGCCTTGTAAAGTAAAATAAATAAAAGTATCTAAATAAAGATCAATTAGATAGATTCTTATATAAATATAATATATTGTCCTCGCAATTTGCTTTCCAAAAGAATAAATCAACACAACACAACAAGATGCTATAGAATGTTTTACTAACAAGATTTACAATGCACTTCATGGGGGTAGACCAGCCATAGGTATATTTATAGATTTAGCTAAGGCCTTCGACACAGTAAGTCACCAAATACTACTTAACACCTTATATGACTACGGTTTAAGAGGAACCTCGCATGTCTTATTTAAAAGTTTCTTGACAGACAGAAGTTAATCAGTAAAAATAGGTAATATTATTAGCATCTCAAAATACTTTAAATGCGTAATTCCGCAGGGTACAGTATTAGGACCTTTATTATTCAGTATATATTTGAATGGCCTGCTTTCATATGCTTTTATCAATAAACTTTTCCAAAACATGTGCGGTTCTTTTTACTAATCTACAGCGCAATCATCCACAATACCAACACATAATATTAAAATTAAATTTAGGTGAACTTAAAATTAAACTTGTCGATAACACTAAATACCTTGGCATTATAATTGATAGCTACCTTAAGTGGGATAAACATATTCATTATGTAATTGAAAAGTTAAGACCTATAACCTTCAAAATCAATTTTTTTTAAAGATATTTTAAACTTAAAACTTGTTTATCATTCATTGATTGAAAGTCACATATCTTACGGTATTGTAAGATGGGGTAGTGCCCGTGATACACACTTGATAAATCTCGAACTACTACAAAAAAGAATTCTTAAAATAAGTTTAAACAAAGAACCCAACTACTCGTCGGAACAACTAAACAAGAATGCAGAGTTATTTGATATTACACAATTATATTTCTATGTACTGAGTTTAAATTTTTACAAGAAAACATATTTACTGCCAACAAAAGATTATTATTACGAAACTAGAAACATAAATAATTATAAAGTATCGAAGAAAAATAAAGTTATTTGTCAAAAATCAAGTGAATATCTTGGCATAAAATTTCTTAATTTTATATTCTCTTTGATACTACTAGAAATTAAATTAAAGACATAGTGAATGTATGCATGATTGTGTGTATATTATATGTATCTTTACAAATCTATTACTAATTTATTATTAATTTATTATTTTGTAAGCCCCAGACAAGCTTCTATTAACTTATATACGTAAATAATGAGAAACTAAATAGCGAATTTAATACTAAGTCAAAGTTATACCAGTTATCTTTGCAAACGATTAGTAGTTAATAAAAATTATTATTATTATTATTACTACTACATTTTTTCCACACATATTATGATTATTTTACCCTAATTAGTTTTTTAACCAGTTATGGGTAAAGTACTGTATTATATTCTTAATTATTTGTAAACACAAAGTAAAACACTTGAATTGGTTTTTAGTAAGTGTTTTATTCAGTGTTAAAAAATATGTAAGAATACAATAAAATACTGACACAGTATAGATGTTTCAAATATGTTTTTATTATTCTACGACAATATTTCACCACACAGCTTCGTAAGGCAGATGAAAAACATTTTGAAAACATATAATGTACCAGTATTAAGTAATATGGAGTTTGAACAAGTAACAGCCTCATCAATTAAGAATTTATCAATAATTGGTTGTTGATAACAATTATATTCTGTATATATATCAATGATTGTAGTTAATAAAGAATCCTCTTTTTAATTTATTTATTTTACTTACAGGTAATTGGAGTTAATCTACATGCGATAATGGTAGAGTATTTGGTGTTAAGATTTACTAAACCCAATTTTATACAGTTATATTAACTCTTTAAAAGTTAAGTAGTCGTTATTATAATATTATATTTTTTTACTATTTTCAATATTGAACGTTTTAAGGATATTTACTTAAATTAATAATTAAATACAGTGTATGAAACTTTAAAATCTGAATTTTAACTTATAATTACATGACAAATATAAAATATATTGCAGTAGGGTAAACCTGAGTTAACCTTAATAAATATTTGCAATAATTTTCAACATAATACCTTTTCAAATAATAAAAATAATAATATAAAAAAATTATTATATGAATACAAGAGATGTACTCTTTGAAAATATAAAATCAGAAATATAAATAAAATTTTTGTTTAAGTGATATGTCCAGAACTTGCAAATAATAAGGCCAAATCCAGTTACTCTTAAAACAAAGATCGGACTTCATCTCACTTAATATGCTGCGTTATGATATTTTACACACATCCATATAAAATCTATGGTGGTATTTGCTCTCATTTGTAAAACATATAGTTCTTACATTTCGAATGTTGTGTTTCGCATTTGTGTTTTTAAAATAAAAGAATTTATTAAAGATACATTCTAAAAAATCTAATAAAAGTAAGCACACATTTATGTTAAGGTAATCTAATATTAATTAATGCACATCTTCAGTTTTTTTTCTTCTTTTATAAACTGACAAGAATCTAATTTTAGAAAACGATTTTAGTTCAGAACAAATAAATTACATAATCGAACAGCGGCAAACGAAAAACCCGTCGCTCAAGAGAATATAAATATACTCATTTATGTCTTCCATATACCCTTGCTGATGATGTACGATTTGTAAAATTCAATCGGAACCATCGCCGGAAACGACGCTAGCGATCAAAGCGGCCGCGGACCGGTCGAGGGTCGCCAACTAAATAACTCGTTTTGACAGTTTTTCAGCGCTGCCAACTCGACTAAGCCTGGACATCGATCAGGAAGGGATCAAAGGGCTTGATGAGCCCTCAATTCTACGATGAAAGGTACAAAGCCAAACATGAGAATAATAATAAATATAAAAAAAGAAATATACGGGGAATTGTACATTCATCTACGTCAAAAAACGTCCATGTGAATCAAATATTACAGCGCTTTAAAAATCATTATTTCACGATATTTGCATTTACTGCCAATTTTAATTTTTTTTTATTAAATATATATTGTCTGGCGTAAGTATTCTTATGCAAATTGTATTAATGAATTACTTAATGTGAGAACATTAAGATTAAGGTGTGAACAAGTGAAATTAAAAATAAATATTATACAATGTATTGATATAAAAAAGAAATAAATTAAAAGTGCTTAATTTTTCTTACACAAATACGCGATTCTTATAATTATAACAGAGTGTACGTAATTTTCGAGTTAGCAATTAACATGCAGATGAGTCGCACAAAAGGTCTAATCGCGGACGGGATCGCCGCCTGGAAGGAATCCAGGGACCGAAGAACGCGTCCCTTCTTATCGTCCGTCGCGACGCTTTTGTTTCGCGGCATAGTGCGCGCCCATTAATCAGGGGAGGCGACGCGCGGGCATCGCGACGCCCTCGGCAGTGTCGCGACGCAACTGGTGAAGATATCGATGATGTATTGTTTTAGTTTTAATTGTAGAATGATTAATGTACTTTGTAACTAACTCCGTGCACCGGTGAATAATGCCCCCCAAAAACTTCCACCTACCGTTGACAGCCGCAGTTAGAAAACAAAAGTCGGACGATAAAACAAAAGAATTTTAATTCAAATGTCATGATGTTTTATTAGGACTTGTTCCCATTGACGCTATGGAATAAAATTTAGTAAACAAGTGAAACGTTTAATGTGAAAATTATTTGCACACAACTCTGCGAAATTTAATTCGAGATTCAAGATTTATCATTTTTAAAATTAAAAATATTAGAATAGAATAAAAACCAACAATAAAATTTTTAATACCACCATGTAGTCATGATATCTATATAGCTAAGGTAAACTTCTTAATACAGGCCCTCAATTAGTTATCTAAGAATATTTTAATTGATTTTAAAGCTACAGGGTCTATTATAGAAGTAATGCTCCATCTCACCGTGTTAGAAAATCGAAAAACACTCTTCATGTTGCGGAGGCACGTCAATTCGTACTACTTGGAGCAAACGGCTGCATTGTAAGGGCAGATCTTTACCGTATTTCTCGAACCGTTTTATTTTATGATTTTATGATAGTCGCGTCACAACAAAATAATGTGCATTACTTTTATAATAGACCCTATATTTAATTATTGAAAAAAAATCCAAAAGTTTAGCTTTTTCATATTAACATTTCACATGATATGATACGGTTTTACAAAGACGCCTAATTAGATCTATATAAGATAATTTCATACAAACTTATTTTTGTTGAATAAATACTTTAATGCGAGACAAGTTTTGAAACTGTAAGTTCCTTGAAGAAATTCTTTGAAGGTTTTTGACAGTCAAGCGGTACCATTGCTTCAAATCATCCTTACTTAACTCATGAGGTGAAATTCTATTATGCACTTAAATTAATAAACCGCAGATGTTTAAAGAGTTTTTTTTATGTTTTTTTATAGTGAAACAATTGTAGCAGTATATTCAGCATCATTATTTTGTCTTCTTAAGATATATGAAATTTGAGTAAATGTTTCAAAAACATAAAATTGAAAAAAGAAGGAAGGAAAGGGCTTATCCCAAATGGACTTTGAGTAAAAAATTTAAAAAAAAAATGATTCGACTGTTCTACAATTACTATTGTTTGTTTTACAATTCAATAAACACAATAAAAAAATATTAATCAATTTACCTTGACTAAAGAAATAAAAGGGAAAATTAATCATATTACAAACCGAACAAGTAATACATTTGTTTTTTTTTTTCTTTTTATTTGTCGTTCATCAGAAGTACTTATTCAGAAGGCACAGTTATTATTTATGCTATCGAGAGTGAATTGTCAGATTGCAACTGCAACAACTTTTACTAGAATTTTTTCGCATCGTTCGGCCTTTTCTTTTTGTGCGTCCTCAGATGCTGTTCGTTACGGACGATTCGCACGCATCAAGACGAGCAAAAAGAGGTCAGAATGCGGTCGCGACTTCGCTTCTTCCTCTGTATGAACTAGTTTCACGATCGTTAAATATAAGCAATGGTGACCATTTTAATGACCCCTCTGGTAATTGAAGTATGTCTCTGAATAGTCTACCAACCTCATAAATCCTTTTACGATGAATGATGATGGAGTAAATTAACTAATCAAAATGATGCAAAATGTCATTATTAATTTTTTGATATACATAAAACATCAAATACAAAATAACACATTTTATAAAATACCACAATAATCCTCTCCATAACCCATCCAACGAATTGTTATATGAAACCATACATATCACTCACCCAACGTAAGTAATCATTGGTGAAAAATTTGCAGAAAAACTAGTTAATCCATCCCTTATCAATAAATTTAGTTTCTCTTGAAATTCCAATATTCCTTCCAAATATAAACATTCTACGAATTCATTAAATCGCATCATATGAACAGTTCCCTTAACTAGCATTCTATTTTAATTAATTTATATTTCATTCGACAGGGGGCACAAAGACCTTTGGTCGATATCCCAGATATATCAACAAAAGTTCTCTATAATAAATAAAAATATGTGTATATTAATTTTATATTTATATTTAAGTGCATCTAATGAAAGATTTGTATTTGTGTAAAAATTGAAAATGATGTATATACTAGTTGTACAAATAAAAATCATACCTATGGTATCATTATTGTCACATATCCTAGACAATATATTCACAAACTACTTTCCATAATAATAATAATAATAAATCGTCTTTATTTCATGAAATATATATGTACTAAACAAAAAATCAATTGAAGAGTAGGCGAAGTTCAGTGAGGTTCTTACCTCTTGCTGCTCACTTAACCTACTTATAACTAAACTAAATCGAAAGAAAGAACATTCTAATGAGTAGAAGAAATTATATTATGAAAAGTTTTATAACAATATCAAAATAATATTACAGAACCGACAACTTTACAGCTCATGTCTGTGGATATGTGTACGTAAATATTTCTTAGATTATTGTGAGTGATTTCAGGTACATAGGTATTTATTATAGAGTTTATATCGTAGATAGTGTATGAGATTGATCCTTTAAATAATGTTCATTTATAAATGGGTGGTGAAATTAATTCCCTAAACCTCACATTAATATTGTGTATATCAGTACAAAGCACCATTTTATTAATATTATGTAAGTTATGAGGGGAACGAAAGTGAATTTCCTTATAGTATAGTATCAAGCAATCTAAAGTTCTAATGTCAGCTATATTTAACCAATTCAATTCAGCAACTTTTCCAAAGATGTAATCATACTTTCTAATACCAAATATTAACCCAATTATATGACTTTTGGACTTTTTGGCTGCGTTTTTTTCATCCAGACAAAAATCGTAAGTGTCGCAAAAAAAGGGTTTTATGTAACCGTAAAATATGTCTATTGACATAGATCATTTTTATGTGGTAGTAAGCATACGAAATACATTTGTTTACATGTGAGGGTAAATTTGCATCAATAACTTAACCTAAGTTACGTACAGAATCCACATAAGGTATTGATACTTCATCTAAGGTTATGTTAAGAAGTCTCTTTGCAATATCAAGACTCTTTTAGGACGAAATAACATAGCAAAAGTTTTATTAGGATTTTATAAGGAATGTCCATAAGATATTTTCAATAAATCAGACAGATCAGTATTTATTTTGTAATTTGATGTATTGACATTTTCAATATTAAAGTGGTGAAGTAGTTGGGTATCGTTCGCATAATTATTAAAATTAGGTGTACAGCATTTCAAAACATCATTTAAGGACGTTGAGTATATACAAAATAAAATAGGACCTAAATTAAACCTTGGGGGGCATCTGCACAAAGGGAAACACGATTGGATATTATATTCTCAATTTTTGATTGTTGGGATCGATTTCTAAGGTAACTATAAAATGATGCATAGTCGCTTGGGCTAAGTCCAATGTATTTTAGCTTAGCTAGTAACAAGTTATGATTAATAGTGTCAAAAGCTTTAATATAATCAACTAATATTAAGCAAGATAGCAATCCTTTATTAGTGGCTGAATAATATCATATGTAACGTTTGCCAGAGAGGTAGAACAACAATAGTATAATTTGTGAAACCTTAAGATTTCTTATTATTTATTGCATTTGCATTAGACCTCTATTTTTATTATACGTTTATTTCTCTTGATTTTGTGAATCTGGTGCATGAAGTGTTTTTATCTATAATTATTTCTCTACCTATTTACCTTAGAACAAATATTATATCTTAAGGACTATTTCCTAATCTGTATTTAATTGTAAATTATATTGTATGATTGTTACGGAAATTTCCTAATATTTATCATCTTGACTACTTTTTATATAAAAATATTTATGTATTCCAACCAGTTTTTTTCCGAGTTTTTTCTTTAAATTTCATTTATAATTGTGTTAGATTTATAGATTCTGTTTAGTCGATTAGAGCCATTTCTTTGTGATTATATATTTTGCAATCAGTAACTTCAAGACACAGTTTGTTGATATGACACAAAGAATTTCTTTTGTGACTGTAGATTCAATTTTTATAAGGCTTTATATGATTGTTATTGGCCTTATAAATGTTGGGAATATACTCACAAAGTAAATCGTGTATGATAATAACAGAACACAACTTTGTTTTAGTTTTATTATTAATTATTACTGATTCTTTTCAATTTTATCTTGTGATTTTCTAGTTTGTATTTTCTAAAGTTTCATTAGTTATTTCTGTTGCTTTCTTTGCATTGCTCTCCAGTAATCTTTTTGACAACACTTCGTATATATTTCTATTATTAAGTGTTTTTTAAAGTATTTTTTCCATATGTTTATTCGAGTATAAGCTAGTCGCTTATACTTTATTATCTTTGCTTCTCCTGCTTAAAAATTACAAAAAAAATTTGTACACAGGATAAACGGGCAGAGTTCACTGTTTACCAATGTTCTTCCACTTTAACCGACGTTAGTCTTTAGGCAGGTAATACACTTAATTATAAACAAAATTATAAAATTAATCAAACATTGCATAAAACGGTTAGTCACGTATATGAAAAGTAATACAAAATGTTTCAATAAAATAAAATAGTTAAAAATGTATATTTTTATGAGAAAACAATTAATTTAACTCGAAATATTTAATTGTTTACCCACATTGCACCTTTTATGATGATGGATGATGTAATGAATAAATAAATTCACATGTACAAGTACAGTAAGAGGTGAGAGGTTATGACTATTGAAGGGGTTTTTGGAAAATATTTCTTTTATATAGAGATAGATCCATATATATGATGGTTACACTGAATTTGTAGAAGATTAAGGGGATGGTTGAATTTAGTTCAATTAGTTTACTTGAAGTTAGAGAGAAAAACATTACCACAGTTGAGTTGAGGGCTGCAAATGATTTTAAATATTTTCACGATTGTTTTAAATAATATTCAGTCATTTTGTGTGTTTAAATTCTTTTAGAAATTCAGTTTTTAATCTAAGGTAGAAGCAGAAACAGTTAGATTCTGGGATTTATGAAGATGCATTTTTATTCTCCATTTTGTAAATCGGTATTCCAAGAAGTCAATGAGTTGTTCAAATTATATGGATTAAAGTAAAGAGGAATAGGATTGTAAATGTCGAAGCAGAAAATGATCGATGAGGTAGATTTTGTTGAGGGATAAAAGTAAGAAAGTAGGGATTATTGATTGTACCTATGAGGAATCTGTCTGTTAGGAATTGTTTAATGATGCAAATAATATGGGTATGAAGTAGGGAGCATTTGTAAAATAAATCTTGATTCAGAAAAGCTTTTTAAATATCAAGCAGTAGAATAGCTGATGCCTTCCTTCAAGATGTGTTGTTTGGGTGTTTAAGGTGAGGATGATAGTGGTGAAGCCGAATTGGTAATCTTTGAGGAGTGATTTGTAAATTTTCCTAGGACAGGAATAGCTGGATATTAGGATATTAGGTAGAGAGAAGTCATGTTTTAGCATAAACATGATTTTTTTCTAATTTCAATTTGAAAGAGATATATTTGTTGGTTGGTTAAATGTTACAAAATAAAATACACAATAATTTTAAAATTTAAATCGCAAGAAATCCAATTTAAAGGAATTATCTTATTATATGTATGTCAATATGACATTTTATAAAACATGTACTAAGTCGTCTTTAGTCGCTTGTATATTCCTCTCATTTAAGATATTAAATTTTAAAATAGGCTTCTTATATAAAAATATCTGTCGATTTTGAACTGTCCTTAAATTTAAAAAACTTGGGTGAAACAGTGACTAACAAATTGAATACACACAGTTAAATTTAGTTATATTAATTGGTAAATTTAAATTTCAAATTAATTTCCGTATTTCATATAAAAAAACCTTTAAATAAAATATTAAAAAATGTATTAAACATATTTTAAACAAGGCCTATGGATAATTGCCAAGAAGATAAGGACGGAGAAGCATTATAATTATTATGTCGTATTATTGTGATACTATCTTTAATAAAGATGTTTATCTCTATTAAAAACAATAAGATCTATTAACAGATAGAAAATTAATATAACTGTGCAATAAACAGATTGGCCCAAAGAATTTATTGAAGGAAACAATATAACGTTTAGAAATATTATAATTTAAAAAATATTGTTTAACAACTTTAAGTTCATTTAAAAGAATGAACTCCGCTCTGTAAAAGATAGTCAAACATTTTTATATATGTTTTCCTTAAATCAATTGAACATTTATATATTGCTTTTAACACATAAGACAACTTTTTAAATTAATATATATTTCCATAAAATTCTATAAATTATAAATTTAAAAAAAGGTTCTATTCTATAGTTTAAAAGGAAGATTAATTTTGAAGAAGGCATCAGATAAATTATCTCGAATAAACTCTTTAGTCAAATATTAAATCGCATTTAAATATCTACGCTATTTCAAAGACACATTTGTTAAAAATGTGTACACCAAAAATATATTCCAAAATGTTTCCTATATGTAATGTGGTGAAAATATTCATTTATTTATAAAAAACTGGGATACTTGGAGTTAGAGAAAATATTTTCGCGACTGTTTTACTTGATATTCCGTCGTTTTTGTATGTTTACTTTTTAAATTCTTCTTTCGATCTACGGCAATGCTCAGGTAGAAGAAGGAGAAACAGTTATTTGAGAAATAAAAATAATATGTAAATAATTATTAAAACTGCGATAGGGACGGTATTCCAGAGAGTTAATGAGCTGCTGAAAGAATTGTAGTGTTGTACGGTGGATGCCTAGAAGCAAACAGGATTAGGACTGTAAATGTCGAAGTAGTAAATGTTGAATTGTAGTAAAGTAGTGAAGTAGTAAAGGAGTAGAAGTGATTGGTTTTACCTTTAAGGAATCTGTCTGTAAGAAATTGTTTATTGAAGCAAATAATATGGGTATGAGGAATAGAATGGCTGATGCTGATACTGATAATTCCTTCAAGATGTGTTGTTTGGGCGTCTGAGGTGAGGATAATAAGTGGGGGGGTAGTGGAACATTTTGGAAGGAAGCCAAAATTGGTAATCACCCCTCAAGATTAAAATATCAATTATTTCAATCAACTTTCTCTCGAAAAAGGTAATATTATTATATCAATAGGGAAAAATAATGACTCACAAATTATCATAAAAAAGTCTATAATCAATTATTTAAAATGATATATATTTTCTTGTAGCTTTTTAATTAATTATTAAAATACCCTTATTGGCATATAATGAAACAAGAATAATACCGTCATTTTCTTCGTTCTTCTTTTTCTCACCTTACCCAAAGCATTACCTTACCGTATGCATTCAGTCACCATATAGTTTTTTCCCACCCATTTCTCAAATACGACACACTTTTCTGTCAAATGCCTCGAAGTATCCATTCGACTCACACATAATACACACTTTTTGCAGCTTTCTTCCATCCGACCTTGCAACCCTCTCTCTCCTGACCCACATCTAGCTCTTGTCAATTTGATCTTTTACTCTATACTGAACTGACTGACATTCAAGTACCTTGACAACCTTCCTTGCACTTGCCAGCTTTCAAACATCTTATTGTATACACACCTTTTAAGATATCTCATTCTTTCATGAATTTCCACTTTCTTCCTTATTTCATCCTCTAACCATAAATTTACAACATTCTCCGTTTCTTACACTTTTTCATATATTCTCTTCTGCACTTACTTAGTGTACCCTACATTTGCGTACACTTTAACGATTGTTGAGTTACGTGAAGATGTACTATACTATAAATGAAAGATTGGCTCTTCTTTCTTCACAAAATGTATTGATTCCAAATGTACATTTCACGATTGAACCATTTTTAATGCTAAACTCTGTTCGTATCCCTTTCACCAGTCCTTCCTCTTCTTATACCTACAAGGTCATTTTACTATTCTATATTATTTTCATTGCCTCACACACCAGACTTATTTCCCGAAACATTATGTTTCCTGAAATTGGTTTTTCAACCACCAGCTTATTTTTTAGGAACCACAGCTGTTCCCTCTCTCTCTATGCACTCATACACCTCTCAACACTCTATGATTTCCTTGTCTTTCTTTGTACGCATTTTACATATTTCACATACCATCTGTACTTTTAAAATTGAATCATAAATACATAAAGGCATTAATTAACTCGGTCAATTATCTCACTCGTCCATTCTAATTCTTTCACTCTTTGCTCCTCTCTTTTATTGTTTTCTATTTCCCAATTCATCATTTTTAACAACAAAAAACGTTCTCTTAGCTAATCAACATAGATTTAATCAAGGTAAGGTAAGAAGTACCATTTTTCTAAATTTGAAACTTATGTAATTGCCGCTTTAGAGTAAGGTGATCAAGTAAAAATACTCTTTAGAGATTTTTTTAAATCAGTTGATTATGTGCACCACCGAAATTTCTTTCTATTTCATTGTCTTGATCTAATAATAATATCCTCAATATTTTAATGTAGTTAATGCCTTAGAGAAGAGTGGTATGGGAAACTTACTTTTTTAGAGCATTCGATTAAGTTTACCAATAAATGATTTCTTATAAACTCCAATGTTATAGTCTCTGTTATTATTACCAAAGATTTGTTGAATTTAATCAACTTCTGAATGCATTAAATTTGTAGATATCCTTAAAATTAATTTATTTAGTGGATGATGAAATTATAACAAATATTAAGAATATATAGATGGGCTACAACTGCTAAGTGCCTCTAAGCAATAAATTTTAAATGTTTAGAAATTCTGTAATATGATTAGTCCTCTCTTATCTATATTTTGCAAGCTAGAAACTTCGACGTACATTTTGACTAAAATTAAGTTCACCGTCCATATAGATTTTATTTCTTTCAAGTCTGATCGTACTCGAGGTTTTGTGAATAGGTCTTCCACTGGCTTAGACACTAATATATTTTTATATTTTTCACTCTTGGAATATGAATTATTACAGTAACACGTAAGTTGAAAAAACATAAATTATATTTGTTAGGCTTTTATGTTATGGTTGAGGTGTTGACTCAACAATATTCTTTTAAAAACAGTATTTAAAAAAAAATTTAACTAATAGATTTGTTAATTCAACTCCCTTTAGAAATTATTAAATTTTAACACAAATATTGAATAACAACAATCAAATAAAGTAACATATAAACATAAATTTTACAGTACCAATTAAAGAATGAATATTTTTATACATAAGAATACGAGATTTATATGTAAGCATAACATAAACTTTATTGGAAAGATTTAGGATTATAAAATTATAAAAAATATGTAATTATAATAACTTTATTAGAATATGTGTCAATAATTTGATTTATTTTAGTATTAGTAATAATAAAATATGTAATATAGTCGACAATGTTTAAATTTCTAAAACAAATAATTTAAGCTGGATGTTAAAAATATTAATAATCATAGCCATATAAGTATACCATTTTATATAAGAAAAGTGATTTTAATTTACGTTATTTTTAATCAATTGTGCTAAAATATTATATAATAAAACTTATTTATTCTACTCTCGTAGCATTGTATTTACTCAATCAACTGTAGTATTAGGGCTATCTTTTTTAATTCAAGCTGTTTACCGAACACATACGGCTACTGGTAAAATCAATCATTGAACGATTTATTATTGTCTTTTATATTACTCCTATCACCGCGTTTATGAATTGTTTTGTTATGTTCTTTTTTTGTTGGAAATACAGTTAGACACGTCTCGTGGGCATATAGAATCGAGCTTTATTATAATATATGATGGTTTGATTGTTGCTGACTTGATTGGCGTGTAATGGCCCGAGTCGCCTTTTTTGTTTTACCGATGACATAATCGTTTGTTTCGTAATGATCAAACGTTTTATTATTTCGTCCTTTTTGTACACTTTTTTCATGTTTTGCAATACTGTCGGCGATTTTACAATCATCTCTCAATTAAACATAACTCATCCTAAACACAACGTTTTGAAATGTAGAAAAATATAAGTAATGAGGAAATGATAAATGACAAAATTGTTCGTATAGAATTTAATTACAGAAGAATGCACGTCACGATGCATCGATGCACATTACCTAAAAAACAAAAAAAAGCACCGAACGCGTAAAGGATGGTCCTCGGGGATCCATTATTTAGCCGGACGTCGCGACGTCGCATTCCTGACCGAATACCTGTCTGTGAAATTTCAGGGGCGTCGGATGTGGAAATTGCTGGGATTAGGAGGGATTAAATGGTCCCTACCGCAATAACAAACAGGAATGGCCTGAATAAATTCCACCTCTTACAGCATTTTCACTAATTAAAACTGACACAAAGCAGAAAAGTTGGCGGTAACTACAGAAAATGTGCATTTAAACACGGCTAAGCGTCAATTTTCATTACTGCTCACACTGGGTAACATTGTAATTTTATGTAAAACTGCATCATTTTAGACGTTTGAAGATTTAATTATTGTGCAAGAATTTATGGTTACTAAATTATTCTGACACCGCAGTTAACATTATATAAAATTCAAGTGATTAATTCAAATAAATGGGATATTAAATAATATTGAATAATTCTGAAAAACTATTTTGCAGCTCATTATATACTATTTCTACTTTTACCTATAAGTAAGTCAAGGTAAAAATATAATTTCATTGACGATGGAGGCTTCTACTTCGTTATACATATTTAATCACAAATTAAACACAATAATCACTATGTTTTGTATAACCTTTATTTATTTATATGGTGACCAATGCATTAGCGTATCATTTAAACCATTGGTCACCATATAAATAAATAAAGGTTATACAAAACAAAGTGATAATTGTGTTTAAAAATATAATTTTATTATCGTCAGAAGTAGATATTTAACTCTTCATTCTATATGTTTACGTATACAATCATAATAAAATATTTATTGCTTTATTTTTTAATGAAGAAGTGTATTACACAAGTTAATGTCGCTTACATTTGAAAATATATTATCTCTATACTACATTGGGTAATAAAGTGCATATTTAATTTTATAATATGGTTTCATATTATATGGATAATTTTAAACCAGTAACTATTTACATCTGAAATAATCATTTTAGAGAAGAAATCATGAAAAATTGGTTGACACTGTAGAGTTTTAATACAATAATGATTTTGTTATAAAATTATATAATATATAAACGAACAAAATTCCAAAATTACAGCTTTAAAATTTAAAAAAAAATGTTCTAGTCTTAGTTGAAATTACGACTTAAGCTTTTGGTAGTAGATTAAGCTTCCTCTTCATTGAAATACGCCCAAATAACCAGTTAACTACATTCCAATGATTTATGAAATTTAAGTGTATTCTAGTTAATCGTAAGCGATAATGTTGAGTTTTTCAGAAATTCAGAAATAATTTATTTTTGCAATTGAACTTTATTACTTCTGTTAAATTTCAAACATAAACGACAACTATATTGAGACATTAGACTTACTGACACTCAAGAACTTAGACAGCAATTTAACAACAAAGACATCAAATAACTTATTCTTCAATACAAGAGAGATATCTGGCTAAATGCATGTAAAGACAGAAATGACCTTAAAGGAAAGACATTCTGGACAAAAATCAACTAACTTTCAAAGACCCGGACACCGACGAGACAGTCACTGGCCCAGACATAATCGCTGAAAATTTCGACACATTTTAATGAGATCTATAAAAGACTACAGGACATACATTTTGACAACAAATTTCAAAATCTTGTAGACACCTAGTTTAACGACTTTTTCACTACGACAGACTTGACAGAACCAACGGACTTATTTACTGAAGACGATTACAACTACATCCTAAAGAGAGGAAAACTGCACTCGGACACGACTACATACATATTTGAATCCTTAAATCCCTACCTCCCCATGTTCATAGCCACATTCTTAACATTATCAACTATACTTACCAACACAATTATTTTCCTCCAGAATTGAAAACTGGTATAATAATATGTATCCCTAAGCGCGACCATAACCCTGCCCTTATTCCTAGCTACCGCTCTATAACACTCCTGCCAGTTCTAGGCAAACTGTACGAATCCTTCCTCAAAAATAAAAGCCTTTCTATAATTGCAGACCGTATCCCTAAATAACAATTTGGTTTCCTTTCTAAACGCTCTACCAGCCTCCCACTTAACTAGACGTAAGGATGGTTTACAAACTACCCACCTTGAAGGCAAATTCTCTGCAGCACTCTTCCTTGATATCCGTAAAGCCTTTCATTCCGTATGGCACAAAGGTCTCCTTTACAAATGTCACCTCCTTAATATCTCACCCCATCTTATACATATCCTAAAATCATTCCTGTTTAATAGATCTCTTAAAGTAAAAATTAACAACTTCTAGTCTTCTACATTAACACCCGAACAAGGGGTTCCACAAGGCTCCCCTCCATCCCCACTCCTCTACAGCATCTTTTGTTCTGATATATAGAACCCCGATCCAAAATACTTCAATACCTCCAAATATATCTTACAATTTGCTGATGATACCGCCTTATATCCATGCTCCCACCCTATCCAAAGCCCTGCAAACCTTACAAGAGCTAATCGATACACTCGAACTTTGGTTCGCCAAATGGAGAATCAAAATTAACCCTCGAAAGTCCCAGCTTCTTATTCCCTACTACAAAATCACTAATTACCCATATATTATTTCCATTTCACAGAACCCTATATATCCTTCCTCATACAGGTATAAACAGTAAAGTAAAGTTTCAATTTATAAAATGATCTGTCGCCCCCAATTGACTATGGATCCATCCTATTTTCCACAATCCATAATCCCACACTACACCATATCAAGGTCAGTGAGTGAGTATCCCTTAGGACCCTTACCAAACTCCGATATCCCTTAAACCTACTACACAATCCCTTAAACCAACTCCTTTATGATACTACCCTGATAATCCCCATATAAGTACGCCTTCAATTTCTTGCTGAGAAATTCTCCCCTAATTACCAAATCATATTCCTATATTGTCTCCACAGAAAGCCCTCAATTCCTCCAAAATAAAAAAGTCCCCCATCAACAATTTTCGAACATATTTAATCATAACAACCATTTACAAACTGACTTGATTGACTGACATTCGACATAAATGACTAACCTTGGCAGAAAGACCTCTGGTCGATAGCCATTTAACAGTGACACTTACGTAACCACTTTTTCACTAATTGTAAATTATATTATAGATTTTAAAATAAAAAGTATTGAGTTGAATTTGATTGGGGTGTTTCTTTTCAATAGATTTTAAAATCTAATTTATTATTTAATTTGGTTATGGTTAAATCAAAAAAGTTGATGGAATTGTTTTTTCTATTTCTGACGTACATTTTATCTTGTTATTGATTGAATTTAAGAAAGTTTCAAATATAATTAGTTGTTTAGTTTTGTTGCCCAAATGCAGATATATCATTTACATATCTTGCCAGGATACGTTTCGGCTCAGTTTTATTTAATAAGCTTCAAATTCTGACATGAAAATTTCCATAATTAATGGTGAAAGGGAGACGCCCATTGGTAAACCGCAAATATGTTTGTAAATAACATCATTATATTCGAAGTATTTTTGTTTAAGGCAAACGTGAATTAGGTCTGTGAATTGTTGATATATTTTTCTAAGATGGTTATTAATTATTTTACTGGCATATGAATTTTTACTTAAGGATGGTGATTTAAAGTCAATGAAGGTTATGTGCACTTCATTTATAAATTAACATGGCTTATATGCTGGGGCGTGTGTATATGAATTTACTATTCTTACTCTAAAATCGTTTTTATGGAGCTTTAGTTGCTTTCATTTCATAGTTGCGTTCATTGTTATAAGTTTATATTTGTGTGATACATTGATGATATTTGTGTCATTTATTAAATTTATTTTATATATTACCCTTTTAAAAAAAATATGCAAATCAAAGCCTTAATATTTGTTGAATCTGGTTTATCACATGATGAAACATTTTTAATATTATGAGACACTTGGTTGGTTTCATAATTTTTTACAATTTATTCAGACTAGTTTCGATTGTTACATCACAATTCTTAGATAAGGATATAACTATAGAAACTAGTCGAAATTAATTGTAAAAAACCAAGTGCCTCATTGTAAATAACCCCAAATATCAAAGCTTTAAATTACTGAGTCAACATTTTTGCTTTAAATTACAGTACACTTTACTTATGATTCATACTGTCATATTATTTTGAAGCTTAAGATACTAATGCCAATAAAAAAATTTAATATAAGTTTTTGCTTTAACTTTACATCAACTGATCTTTTAGTTGTATAGTTTAAAGGCTAGTTTAAACTTTTAGTTATTATCTAGATATATTTTCTTTTATAGGTACAAAATATAGAAAATTTTCTTGATTTATTGAAAACGTTCAATGAGAATGTTCCTCCTTTATTAATTCATCACTTAATGTGTGAAGCCATAACTTTGTGATACATCTAAAAGTTGAAACTAAAGTCGCTGAATAAATCCCGTGTTTGATTTTAGCAAAGTGCAGTTTTATTTAATATTTGATAAAGTTTTCCGTCACTTAATCACTCCAAAACACTTATTGTCGATTAATTTTTCAAAAACTCCGATAATTGTTACGAAAATAATATTTGTTAGTTAAATGTCGATCGAATCTATAAATATGTACGATTTTGACAAATTTAATTCAAGCTGTCTTAATTATTTCTCTTTGGCTTAATAAATATTTTACTCTGGTAGTACTCTTTACATTTTAACGCCTGCAAATTATAATGATAAACATTATTTGTGTATAAAAAGTAAATAGCAAATTTAATGAAGAAAAATATGTATTTATATATTTTATGATTTTATTTTAAGTTTCCTGATACGTTTTTTGATGATGATCTTTACAAATCTTCTTGTATCTTCGATTCTATTTAAAAATCAGCAAAAGAAGAATCATATATTTAAAAAAGGAAAGATTAAAGGTGTTCTAAACTATATTTTAAGATCCCAAAAATTCTAAACGCTCTATAGATGACCATATTAAGTCATTATCAAAGGTGAGGGTCTGTAGAGATCGAAATACGTGCCAGAAAAATTAAATCACGGTCAAGTGTTTCTCTTCACAAAATTGCTCATCAAGTATCACATATTTTTGGATTGTTTAGGTATGTGAAAAAAGGTGTCTGTCTCCTCAACATCGCGGTACTAGATGGGTTTCAGCGGTAGAACGTATATTTAAATATGAACTCCGTAATTCTTAAATCCAAAATTGCACATATGATTTATGTAATTGATTTGTTTTTATATGTATTTTTAAGAAAGAAGACCAAAGTTTAAAAAAAAATAAAAATTCAATAAATAAATATTTTCAGGTTAGTAAAATGTTATTTGTGGACTATTCTAATTTATTTAATACGTGTATATTTTGCTCACCAATTTACCATTTTCATTAACAAACTTTAATATTTTAATCAAGCACCGAATAGGTATATGAAAAACAGAAATTAAAATATCAAATCAAAGTAGTTATATTATTATATTATTTTTAGTAGTTTAATACAGTTTCAACTTTTTAAGTTTTGTTTACACTTACATAAAATTGTCAAACAGAACACCTTCCTAATAAAAGTATGCCAATATTTCCCTTATTTACACAACGAGTATTGATTCCGTAAGATATAGAGGTCTGCAAATCAAACAATTCACTTAATATATTTTGGCATATGTTTGATAACTTAATCACGCGAAATCGTCACTTTCATCCTTCGTTACATTACAACATGTACTGCAAAGTATATTTTGATCATTTCATCAGGAAGGTCATTGTCCGATGAAACAATTGTAGCAGTACCTCTACAAATAAAGCAAAACTTAAACATCCAGACTTTATTAATATAAGACCATATTGAGAAACTTAGTTTAGTTTACTTTACTCTTTTATCTATTAAAATTATATAATATACACACATAAACACACTAAATCTAGATCGTAGATCTTGAAGGCGGAGTTTACGTTCTTCCACCTTCAAATCTTGAAATATATGCGATATCACATCCAATGTTTCAAAAATAATTTAACACTGTTTGCATTGGGCACAACCAGCGATTATACTCCTAATAATAATTTAGCAGAAACCTATTACAGGCAATTCTTCGGTAACTATATTGTGTTGTAAATGTTTGCAAAATTTGCATAAATTCTAATATTTCAAAGATTTCAAGAAAATACTGGGTGCATATGAGACTTCTCTCACAAAACTCACATTGTAGATTTAAAATAATGTTCTTCTAAGAACATATAAAGTGTTCAGCTAACAAAGCTATTCAGCTTTCCTTATAATTTTTAAAATCTTTTTTTTAGTGGATTTATATATGCTTAACAAAGCAGTTTTTTAACATTAATAACCTTTGCCTATTAAATGTAATAAATGCACCAAGATAAAGTAAAAGTAAAAATGTATCTTGAATTATATGGTAAGTATTATAATGTCTCTTTGTAACAGCCTTACTAAGCATGTTATTATGACAAATATTTTAAATAATAGATAAAATAAATTAAAAAAAGAACACTGGAATTTCTCAAAATATTGACTCTCTGTGTTGGCTAGAATGGAATCCGTGCAGAAGTTGACAGATGAAGGAAAACAGGATACGAGTTAGAGATCATTTTGCAAGTGAAGTCTATCCTGTTTGCGTACGCTCTAAATTCTAATATGAAATGTATTCTTTTAAATTGTTTTTGTATCTATTGTAATAAATCAAATAAAGTGTAGAACTGCAAAATTATATTTTATCTTATTCTTGGTCATTTAGAATTAAATTTGCTTGTTGAAAGTCATGTAAATTAAAGCATACAACAATAATTTTAGAGTAGTTTCACAAACTATGAATACTGCTAAATGCCTATTATTGTTTCCTTTTGGTGGAAGAACATTTTATAATATAAACGGATTAGTGTGTTAATAAACACTAAATACAAAACTACTGTATGGTTATTTGAGGAATATCTGACCTTCATCAGATATCTAGTGTACTGATGATTGTCTCCAATTTTATACAAAAATATTTTATGTATTGTAACAACGAATATTCAAGTATTTTAATATATTTGTGTTTATTACAGGTAAGCCCACCAAGAATTCACCTTGAAAGGCAAAGTACTAAAAAATATAGTAAGTATATACTATAATACGTTATGTTCTTATGGTTTTCGTAAAATTAAAACTAACTAAAATGATTATGTCTGTAATTATAAGTTTATTGTTCCAGAACAAAAGTAGAAGCTTTTTCTAGGAACAATGAAAAATTCATATAATAAAATTAAATTCATTAATTATACAAAAATATTAGTGTACTTGATTACAAAATTTTTAAAATCTTCCATCAAAGTCGGAGAAAATTATAATAGAAACTCGATAAGGCGGATATATCTTAAAACACCAAAATTCATTGAAATAAAACAGCACAATTGAGAGGATTTTACTTTTATTGTTAAAATCTGCTTCATCAGTCGTCATATGCCTAATATTTTTATGTTTGCCACGATAATAAGTTAAGCAAATTTGATAAATTTGATGCTACTGCTAATATTGCATATTATATTCAAGAAGGCAAATGTTTTATTTTAAAGCACATTTTACTTTATTAAAAAACATATTTGGGTTATTTTCAAAATACTCTGTTCCTACTTAACTCAACGCCGTTTTTATTAATTGAAACGGCATAAAATTCTTTTGTTATATCCCCTTCCATATCATATGCCTTTGACATAGTAGATGAAATCTGAAATCTTCTGTCTTTTAAGAGTTTTTATAGGTTTTAGGAATAAGAAAATGATACTAAATGAGTGATCAGTTGCGGTATTATAGTAATTAAGGGAAATAGAAAAATTGTATAAAAGCAACATTTACAGCTTTTAGCAATGGATGAATTTATCCGCAATACTGTGGCAATTTTATAGTCGATAACTTACATGTCAATTAACAGGAAAATGTATCTAGATCTTCATTTATCTGTTAGCCATCCTTAAAACGTAAAAAGGTTTGAACGCATCATATCAATTTTAGGCAGGATTTTATAGCAACTCATAAGTCATTAGATGCTTAATTATAGAATCTAGCAGATTTTAACAATAAATTTTTCTCATATTTGCGCACTTCGATGATTTAGTGCTATTCTTATTATATATTTTAGACAAACTTAGAATAAATACTAGTTAGTTACAAATAACCAAAATGCAATTATAATAATCCTAAACGATAGAAACATATCACCAAATGTTTTCAGAAAAAGGTCTAAATAATAAGTTTTGACTCAACGAGAATCTTTAAGTAATAAAAAAATAAATTTAATATAATTTACAGTAGAAATTATGATTAGCCCTTACCTCATAACTAGTAAAGATGTTTTAATGTTAAAAGGTTGAAATCATTAATTTTGTTATTTATTTCTCAATAGGTCAAAAATTGGCCCACTGTGTTTCATTATTAGTAGATATTAGGAATTAATTTACCTGAATAATTGCTAGGTCATAGGTTAGGGAAAAACACAATTATAATAAAACAAGAATTGATCAATCATACTTTTTTCGTTTCAAATATTCTAAAATAGTAGTTGAGAAAAAATCAGCATATTACAAAAATTAATGATGTAATTGTTATAGAAATTTAAGGTCATCTTTGAGATCAATTCACTCATGCGTGTGTAATGTACTGGTGAACATGTCAGATGTTAATAACACTTAATTATAGTAAGCATGTTTCCTACCTAAAGTGCATAGAAGATTCTTGTTTTCGTAATATGCGAAAAGATGACAAAGAGTGACAATACTTTTTCAATAAATTTTAGAAGCGCATCATTGATTCAAACTGTTTTTGTTATCATTATAAGTGTTGATAGAAAGCTACTACTTTGATAACAAAACCAACTCGGGAGTTAGTTGAAAATATGCGACAAATATTGTTCAATGAAGATAGGTCTTTACAGTCAGCTGGTATATATTAGAAAATTGTTCAAAACAATTAAGTTTATATATTAAATATTAATTTTCTGATGCAGCATTAATAATGATGACATTAATAACAACAGAAATTAATTTCTATGCGCATTTCTGTAATAATGTTCTACATTACATATGAAGTAAAAACTACCGGTTAAAATAAACTACCCCTCGTACTTAAGCACCGCCAGGCGTTGAATTACATAACTGTTAGCTGTCCTTACATGACTGAAATCACATTCAGCACAATGTAAGATTTTTGTGACTGAGTAGCTTTGATACAGCGAAACACGTGTCTGCAGATAGTCATTGCATAACACTTTTCGTGACGCGGTTAAAAAAACGATAACACTACAAATTATTATTATTCATTTTATCCTTGTTCGTGTACCAGAACAACCTAGAATTAATATCTCAAGTCGATGGTTCATACAAAACTTTAAGGAAGACTTATTTGATAAAATTATTTTTACAAAAATACCTACTAGCGATAAATGGTTGACATATTTATGATAATAAATAGATATTTGGAACTACAATCATTAACAAAAGTTTTAAAGGAATTCCTTAACTACCTTATAGATTTAAACACTGAACATAAATTTCTTCCTAAATCTGTTCTTTTTAGTTTTCATTACAAAATTCATATTTCAAGTGTGCCTTTACACCTTAATTAGCCTATAGGAGAAATTTATAGAAAAGAACTAAGGAAATGCTTTAATATTTTCAATTGCCTTAAAAAAATGCTAAATGATGCTAGATAGTAACGGTGAGTATTAGCGATACTTACTTTTATTACTGCAAATTAACATCACTATGACTTTCGTTAAACTTTAAAGGTTAATGTTAAAGTTTTTTGTGCAAAGGAGTAAAATTTGACTTATTAGATAATTTATAATTAAAAAGTTTAAAAGATCCAAGGTATCTAACATAATATTCACTGACATGCGTATATCATGACCGAACATGTGTTAAGCATGTGTTATTTATAGTTATTAACAAATTATAGATGAATCAAAACAAAAACAAAAAGGAGAAATTTATTTATTATTCAGATGTAAATTAAAGGTGCTTCTTTAACATTTACTGTGATAGTAAAAATAGAATTTGTTTAGTGTTGCAAGTCAATGCAAATATTATATACTTGCAGAATTTCACCTCGTACAATACTGTCTTTATTTAAATTCATAAAAATATTCTTCTTGTTTTGAATTGCATCATTGATATACCCTTCAGGTATGAACCTCCACCTTCCATAGGTTTTTAAACATATAACTTCAGCCAGACCAGCAGAATTGAAGAAGCAATATCGTGTATACTCTATCTATCTTGGCAAGTCATAATGGCGACAGAAATACTTCATGTATATTGAAAGATATAATTCTAAAAAGAGTATTGACATCTGTTTTTATGTGTAGCAAAAATCACAAATCTTGTTTATTTTAACGAATTCATTGGGACAGGGACCTCCTGATATGCCAAGTGTCGAATGAATCTGAAAAAAAAGAGGACTTAATTTTGTATTTGTTTATTTTAAATAACTTACCTTTATCGCCAAGTATTTCTTATTAAAAGCTACCAATGAAAACTTGTTAAATTGTTCCTTTGTCAACACGTTTGCTTTTTAGTATATATCGTGGAGTTCGTATATTTCAAATTAATTATATAGTAAGATCATTTTATTAGAAAATATTAATTTCTTTTACAAATATTTTAGATGTTAGAAAAAAAAGCGCGTTTACCTCATAGTTGAAGTAACACATCTGTAAATATATTATTCTAACTTCTTGTTGTATTTTCTAAACAGTTGTATGAAAAATAATATCAGGAAAAACATATGCCAATTGTTAGGGTTGTGTTTACCATATTAATTTTTTGAAATTTATAAACATTAAGGATTTCTGATAAGTAGTTAATTATTGAAACAATAATTATTACTTGCCTCATTTATATGAGGGACTTTAATTAAACTAAAAAGGTACATATATAAATTTATAAATTTAGTAGTAGATAATATATTTTTTTTGATAATTAATAAACATTAGAATAAACATAATATAAAATAATAAGGATGATTGAAACAATTTTTAATCTTTGACCTATTCACTGAAAGTTCATTAATTGTATGTAAGTCCTATCTCTAAAAAATATAATTAAAAATGAATGAAACCATTAACAGAAATATGACTTGCTTTTACTTTATTATTATTTATG
This sequence comes from Ontholestes murinus, assembly GCA_963969525.1. Lineage (NCBI taxonomy): Eukaryota > Metazoa > Arthropoda > Insecta > Coleoptera > Staphylinidae > Ontholestes > Ontholestes murinus. The sequence continues at coordinate 33,353,146 of OZ018397.1, forward strand.
TTAATATGTCGTTTGATAAATAGTTTACTTTTTATATTCTATTTTGCATTTTCTAGCAATTCCAGTATGTACGTGATAAAAATTAATTAATCATCGTTTTTAGTTTCTTTATATGCTAGAATACATTTATTTATTGTTGCGTTAATTACATTACGGATATTGTTGTTTACTACAGTTTACGCTATATTCGCAATCATGACTTTTCCACAACAGACAAATTAAACCATTGTCTTAAATCAGAATTCATTTTGATAGTAACCTGTATTTCATTTTATTTGTTTCTGCAAAAAAAGATGTTTAGAAGTATAGTTAACGCATAATTCTATTTAATATTATTGAAGAATATTTCTGACATATTTTATTTATTTTATTTGTTATTAGTTTCCTGTTTTTATTACTAAATATCTTCAACTAATTTTATAAAAACATTATGTATTGCGTTACAATACTTCTCACTATGCCCATAAACATTTCAATAGATCATACTGTCATGTAATCGACCCAGAGATTGATAATGAAGATATCAATGGCTTGTACTAGATTCCTTTAGATTTATCTATATATGGTAGGAAATTGGTTCCAGGATTCACGAGCATTGTCGTTTTCAGGGTATTGTTGATAGTGGTCATTTAACATGTAAGGCATTTCTTTATTTTTATCGAATACTCTAGAAAAACATTTAATGAGAATGAGTTTATTATCTCTTGGAGTTATAGCATCTCCTTACCATCTGTAATTTCTGAATGAAAATATACATTTCAATAAGTTTTAAATCCTAACAAGGAATACTGAGATTAATAAATAGTGTTCTGGTAAAAAATATTTTTATCTATAAGCGTATTCAGTTACAGTTTTTACTATTTATTATATTTCAATATTTTATATTACATACCCCTCTGACTAATTCCAACCTTAAGTGATTATCAAGGAGAATGTGTTATAATAAAAAAAGATTAAAACTTAGAGACACGTATAATATAAAATAGTGAAACAAAACCAAACGTTTAATTTTAAATTTCAATTAATGTTTTGAATATTATACCGCAGGTTGAGCACGGAATTAATCAATTATTCTATGTTATTGCTGCACTAACGATAAACGTGAATAAATAAAGCATGTCGTTAATATAGTGAAATATTATAACTTTCAGGATTATCTTTATCAGTGTGAAAGCGAGCGGTAATTCAATTAATTAATTTAATAATTACTGTTATCTTCAAAGTTCTTGTTTTACCATGTACTTCCGCAATTACTGCATCCTTAACCGTTAGCACTTATTTCAAGTGTCTAATTTGCATTCAGAATTAAAATATATTTAAAATATAATTAGCTTAATTAGATAAGGCCGAAGGAGTAATTATTTTCTTGGAAGACTACAAGGTTTACCCATTTGATTTCCTAGTTGGGAATGTTATCAATGCGACGTGTTGAGTGATTAATTTGCAAATAGAGGAGGATTACTGTTTATATAATAGTGTGTTATGTGTACGTGCATACATATGGCTAATTGAAAGAGAAAACTAAATGAAATATATGTCATAATTTTATAGATTAACCTGTGTAATCCAAATGACAAAAAGTACGTGTTTTAAATAAAGAATTATTTTAATTAATAAATAATAGGTAATTTACGATATACAAAGCAAGTGTTATAGTTATTGTTAAATAAAATTATGATTGTGCTAATAATTTTTGTTTTAATTTAGATATTTTGAATTTACAAAAATTAAATGGTCTTGATAGAAAATATAATTATGATATCTTGTATTTCATATTAAAAAAATATTGAATAAAACACGATAACTTTGTTTCTAACACTTGAAAACTGTTTTATTGTGACTAATTTCGACAATTTTAGCTTGTCATTATCAAACACATAGTGACAATCTAAATTTGTCTAAACTAGTCACAATAAAAAAGTTTTCGAGGTATACAAACAAAGTTATCGTGTTTTAATCAATTTACAAAAATGTATACCGAAGTAAAAGCCTCCAACATATATAACATTTAAAAAATATATATATATCATTATCAAGTAACTATCTTCTTCAGTTTAAAGATGACATTATAATTTTATTTCTAGCACGACTGAATATAAGAAATTATGTAAAAAAATACTGTGTCAAAAATTCTTACATGTTTAATATTAATAGAAATTAATATCTTTAATTAATTGCTCACTTAACCCGAGATAAAACATATTTGAACTATTTCGATTAGAAATAAAAATACTTGGTTTGTTTTACAAACATAATTTTGTGAAATAAACCAATTGTTTTTAATTCTAATCAAAATAGAAATGAATATATCTATTAATTAAAATAAAATTTAAATGTTAATAATTATTATATTGTGTATTCTATTTTTATCATTATAGCAATATTAATCAACCATTTATTTCCATTGAAAATATACAAAAAGTAGGAATTATTTATGTTAATAATTATTTACATAATTATATATTTTTACTTTCCCTATATAGTATATGTAGGGGAAGTATCTCAAAAACTAATGATCCGATTGAGATGAAACTTTAAACTTAAGGTTTTATCGTTAAAAACTGGAACTGAAAAGCTTTTGGTGAACATTTAAAAACCGGAAGTAGATGTTTACTAGAGGCCGTTTTTTGTTTTTTTCCGATAGAGAGAATAACATCTTTATTCGAACATAGATATTTACAAAATTAAAACATTTACAAATGATATATAATGTGTTAGTCTGTCCGTTTGGGCTATCGACCATCGGTCTTTCTGCCCTGTCTTGACTCTAATTATGTGTAAAAAAATAAATAACTTTGCTAGCTAGCTTAACTGTCTGGATGATTCGCACTAATGAATTGATGTAGGGGATCTTATTAATAAAACTTTTTTTAATTCAATATCTGCCGTGGTATTAACTCAAGAAATAGTTGTTGCAATAAGTATCTTTTTGTCTTATTAAGACTTATCATTGTCAATTTTCTACAAGAATGTAAAAAAAACTATATAATATTTTGTATCCAATTCTTTTAAGATATTAAATATGATTGATTAGTTTCTAACTTAACCTGTGGCGATATTTTTTCTAATATAAAATTTTTTACAAAACTTTTCAAACAAAAGTTAAAGGGAATGAGAAAGTTGAAAAGTTTGATTAAAACATTTTTTTCATAAAATTCCTAACTTTCGAAAAAAATTATTAAAAATTTAAAAATTTGACATTTTTTGCTAATTGCTAATAAACTATTGGAGTAACATGAAATTTATTTAACAAATAAATGTAGAGAATTCAAAATTAAACAAATTATTAAGAGTAAATTTTTTGCGCAAACCTCATAGTTCTTGAGTAAAATATAGTAAAGTACTATGATGGCCAGATCACTATTTGAATATATAGGGAAAGTATTGTTTTCGTGAATGACAGACATTCTCATGGGTGCTGTATCTCAAAAACGAATGATCCTTTTGAGGTGAAACTTTAAACATAAGGTTTTTTTGATAAAACCTGGAACTGAAAAGCTTTTAATGAACATTCATAAACCAAAAGTTGATGTTTACTCGAAATTTGAAAAATATAACATAACTTTTCAAATAAAATTTAAAGGGAATTAAAAAACTGAACAAGTTTTATTATAATATGTTATTAAAGTCCTTAAAAATGAAAAATATAAATCTCATAGTTTTCGAGAAAAATGTAAGGAAAGCACTACCATTTCTTATGTATCTTTACATTTTACAACTTTTAATTAAAACCCTCACTTATGATTTACTGATTGGAGGGTAATATAGAGGCCACCCACCCACCCTGCATATGCATATTAACTTTAAATACTAATCGTTGATAATTTTGCTGTTTTAAAAACAATCGAATCAAACAAATGTATTTCCAAGAACTTTTTTCCATATTTCAAGCAATTTTTTTTAGAAGTTTTTTTAAAGGTTTCTAGAATTTAAAAAAATATTAATCTAACAAGTTTTGAAGATTTATATCGCTGGTTTTAAATTTTTTCAGCAATTTCTTTTCTGCTTTTGACAACTTTTTCAGCTATTTCTAAAATTTCTTTTAACAATTTGTAGCAATTCTTCTTTCGAATTTCTGTTTTCTATCAAAAATTATTCTAGATTTTAAACATTTTTCAGCAATTTTTTCAAAATTTCTACAAATGTTAAGGAAATTACGAAGACATTTCCAGAAATTTCTCTTTATTTGGTTCAGAATTTCTCGGCATTTTTTTTGTAGATTTTTGGAATTTTTATTAAAGTTTCTTCCTTATTTATAGAATTCTTCAGAATTGAAAATTAAAAATTGCAAGATTATTATTTTAAGGACGCTATTTTTTTCTGGGTTTGTAGCATTTGTTGTCTCTAATTTTGTTTAGCATTTTAAAGCAATTTTTATTCCAAACTTTAAAATTTTTAGAATTTTTGGTATGATTTCTAGAAATTCCTAGCATTTTATTTCAATATTTCTAAAAATTTATGAAATTTGCTTGATTTTTCTAAAAATGAAATTGTTAGGAATTTGAATTTATTAAAAATTTTCTTTTAATTTCTGTTTTTTTCTGGGTTTCTAGAATTCTTCAACAATTATTCCTGGATTCATAGCATTTTTTAGAACAATTTTTTCTAACAATGTTTATTCTGGATTTTTAGAATTTGTCCAGAATTTCTCTTCCAAATTTCGAAGACTGTCTCTAAGAATTTATTTAGCATTTTAAAGCCATTTATCTCTTTTTCAATATTTCTCGCAAATTTAATCCTTGTTTTCTAGAAGTTTCTTGAAACAGAAATTTAAAATTTTTTGTTCTCCAGAAAATTCTCTTCTCTTCCAAATTGTAAAAACTTTCTAGAGATTTCTTGATTTTTATAAAAATTCTGTTTTAATTTATTGCGATTTTTTAAGCAATTTCACTTCAAATATTCATTTAGATTTCTAATGAATTTTCAGATATCTCTTCTCTTCCAAATTGTTAAAGATATCCAAGAATTTTCCAGCACTTTTGCTTAACATTTCTACAAATTTTCACCCTTTATTCTTTAGTCATTAATAAATTAAAACAGTAATTTAGATAATGTAATTGCAAATAATTTTAAACACAGCTTAAGTTTATTAACACCATTAACATATTTTTTCTTATAATGCTCGAAACTAAAACACTGTCAGTAATTGTAGTTTCATTGTACATGTAGGGTGGGTGGGTAACCACTATCCCACATTATAAACCAGAGTTTCTTTCAGTTATATCCGAAATTAATTACTTCAACGAAATTAGAAATTAAGAAACAATAATCGTCGAAATTTGAATGTTGAAAATTTACACATCTGCATAGCTTTGAACGTAATGATAAATTTAAAAAAACCTTTGCAATCTTGCATGGATTGGAGGGTGGAATAGAGGCCACCCACCCACCCTACATATACAATGAAATTTCAACCAGTGTCACGGATTTAGTTTCTTGAAAACTACAACTCTATTACTATTAGTCTGGCCAAAATAAAAATTAAATCAGAGTTTCATGAAGCAGTTTTAAATAAATATATAGGGTGGGTGGGTGTCCACTATCAGACCCTCCAATTTTATAACATAAACACTGTTTTTAATCGATAAATACAATATTTATTATAATAATTTTATATTTTAGTTACATTTAAAATTTTTAATTGGAAAGAAATTTAAAAGAATTGGAGAGTGGGATAGTGGCCACTGACCCACCCTACATATACAGTTTTACTTTAACCACTGTCACTGATTTAGTTTCCTGAAAATTGATGAGTATAAATGTTGGTATGACCAAAAAATTAAATCAGAGTTTCTAGTTGAGGTTCAAATGTATATGTAGGGTGGATGGGTGGCCAATATCACTCACTCCAATTTTTATAACATAGACAACAAGTTTTATAAATAAGTAAAAACAATATTTGCGCGATTATTAAGGTTGGAATTATTTTATATTTTAATCAAATTTATTATTGTTGATTAGGGTAAACTTAGAGAAAAATGGAGGGTACGATAGTGGCCACCCACCTTTCATATATAATTTTACTTTAACCACAGACACTGTTTTAAATTTCTGAAAACTACAACAGTATTATTGGGTGGGTGGCCACCATCACACCCTCCAACCTTATAACATAGTTTAAAATTTTTCAAATTAAATAGAAACAATATTTACACGATTATATGATTAGATTCTAGTGAACTTAAAGATAATTGGACGGTGGGATAGTGGCCACCCACCCACCCTGCATATACAATTAAACAGCAATTACTACAGTGTTTCAACTTTGGAAAAATTATAAAACATTATTGACATAATTGATGTTATTAATAAACTAAAACAGTAATTTAGATAATGTAATTGCAGGGTGGGATAGTCACCACCCACCTTATATATAACTTTATAAAAAATCTTAAATACTGCTTAAGTTGGTCAACATCATCAACAATACTTTGTCTTGTAATGCTGGAAACTAAAACAGTGTCAGTGATTAAAATTTTATTATATATGTAGGGTGGATGGGTGGCCACTATCTCACCCTCTATCACGGCACCATAAATGAGAATTTGTTTAAGTTATTTTTGAAATTATTACTCTAACGTAATTAAAAATTAAGAAACATTAATCGTTGAAATTTGAATGTTGAAAATTTGAACGTCTGCGAAGCTTTGAACGTAATGATAAATTTAAAAAAAAATCTTTATGATGTTACATGGATTGGAGGGTGGGATAGTGGCCACCCATCCACCCCACATATATAATTTTACATCAACCATTGACACTGTTTTAAATTATTGAAAACTACAACTACATTACTGTTGGTGTGACCCGAAAATAAATTAAATCATAGCTTTTAGTTAAAGTTCAAATGTTTATGTTGGGTGGGTGGGTGGCCACTATTCCACCCTCCAATTTTATAACATAGATAAAAAAAATTAAAAATAGATAAATACAATATTTACAGGATTATTAAAATTGAAATTATTTTATATTTTAGTTAAATTTAAAAAAAAATATCTAAAAAAAATATTAAAAATAGCCTTTTTGCGTAAAACTCATAGTTTTCGAGAAAAATATAAGGAAAGTACTATGATGGCCTCATCACCATTTGTGTAGTATCTGCTAGTTTGAATTTGTTTATACTATATATGATATAAAAATTAAAATTAAAGTTCATTTATTTAATTTAAAAACGAACCACACAGACTGAGCTTTCTTTATATTTTCTGATTTAATTACCAAATTTTTATAGTCTCCACTTGAATTTATTAGGGAAGCTTTTTGTTAGTTAATAATTATAAATTAACATACTAAGTATATTCTGCACTAAATTATAAAATCAAATAGAAGGATGAAATAAGAGTTACAAAGTTTCTTTCAAAACTGCCTCTTTCAAACTGCCGAAAACACCGAAAAAAATGTTAATTATATTTTAAAAGCTAGCCAAAGTAAAGCACAGCATCCTTAAAATTAAAAACTAACCTAGAAATATTTTGTCTGATAAGATATATTACCTATTACCACATACTATTAGGACGTTACAATTTCCAACAAAACCAAACAAACGCAGGCACCAAATTATAACATAAATGTTATACTAATTATATAATTTTGGAAAACTCAACATCTATAAAATTTGAAACCAATAAGAAAATATTATGTATCATAAAACAGAACTTACAATAGCTATTAATACATTTTCGAAACTTATACTTCGACGATATTCAACCAAAACAAAACCTATAGACTTATCCTAAATAAAAGCTCAGAAGGCCAGAAATTATAGCTGCAAAATCCAGATGCGCCTTTTATTACTATTATATAACATTGTAAGAAAATTATAACTAACTAACTAATAAATTAGAATATATAACACAGAAGCTAACGGAATATGATGCACCATTATATTTTGTATTCATAGAATACAATAAAGCTATAGACATGTTCAGAATTTATTTGTTAAATTCTAAAATCATTAGAAATATACTAAGAAGTTATGTTTTATATCAAAATTACAGGAGATAGCTCTAACATACAACAACATTTATCAAAATCAGGAAATCAAAAAGCGGAATTTAGACATCGGAAACAATTACCTAAAGAGGAAAGTGCACGATATTTGAGCAATAACTGTAGCAAATATGTACTGAAACCAATGACGACAACAAAGAAAACAGTTTACAAGACGCAAATAGTTCCAAAAATATAGATAGAACAATTCAAATGCAAACAGATGAACAGAAAATTCTGTGGAGTCCAAGAAGAACATAGCAATGCCACAGATTCTGTAAAAAGTAAATGGAAGAACAGCGATATAAAGAGCATAATAACATATAATAACTTAGAATGGATCTAAATTTAGAAGTGAATGAATGAATAAAAATGATGGTTTTATTAAGTATCTCAACAATGTATTATAACAAATTTAAGTCTTAAATTTAATTCACATTAAATGGCATGTATTCTGCAAGTAATTTGGTTTTCACAAATCAACAGTTTATTGCTAAATTGTTAAACTATTTCTAGATAAACAATCTAGTAGCAAGAAATAGTTTAACAATTTAGTAATTTGAATTTGATCTGATAAAGTTCCTGAGTTAAGCAATTGATAGATTCTATTTTAAATAAAATATTCCTGTTTTGAGTATTACTTAAATGTTATCAGTTAATTTAAAAGTATGATTTTGTGAACAATTCTAATAGGTAAATTTTACGAACAATCTGAAAGAATTAATACAATTTTGAATTTTAAGCGGTATTACAAAAAAATTCAAGATAATTGTAATTTTTGGTTTTCTTGGTTTTATACTTAACAGACAGTAAATTAAATGTTAAATCTTTATAAAGTAGTATGTGTTGAAGTCACCTTTTGTATAGAAAATTATTTTTATTAACCATTTTTTAAGAAAAAATAATCATTTTGGCATATTTATTTACTACAGTTATTAGTAGTATTTATTTATCCACTGTCATAATATAATGTTCTTCCACTCTTGCCTGTATCGATGACATTGCTGCCACAGACGGTCTTTACGATGAAAGTTCACCATTATCTTGCCGAATTTAGCTTCTGTTCTTCTAAGAAGATGATTTCAATTAAAAGTCACCTATTTTCTTAATATTGAACAGTTTAAACAAATCTGCAAGTTACAATATTACTACCTTGTTTTCGTTTTCTTTCAACATAAATTTTGTTAATAAAGAACTATACCTTAACCGTTCTTTTACAGATCAATGATATATATATATATATATATATATATATATATATATATATATATATATATATATATATATATATTTATAAAACTTTACATAAACCTACTGAAATCATACCTAATATAGCTAAAAGCTCTACAGACTCTAAATTAAAAAAAAAATATGTTTTTCATTTATTTATCTTTTTCCGATTCCTTAGCGATTAAGATCACTTGTAACCATATTGTTTTTATTTAAAAAAAAGAACAAACAAAATAAAAATTTATATAATTTAAGACTTTAATAATAAATTTAATTTTCTACAACGAACTAAAGGATTTTAATACATTTTATTATTAAGACTTTAATTCTATATTCTACTTTAAGGTAGATAAATTATCCTTTATAACTTCTTATTTTATTATCTCTTTTAATTATATGCAGATATAGACAATATCGTGCTTCTAAATTTAGAAATCGTCAAAATAATACTTAACATTTGCAGAACATTTTAATTGACTCGTGATTGTTTATTGTAGATATAGTATAATATAGTATCATCATACTTATCCAATTTTTTTTCTAAAATCCTGCATTTCACACAAAATAAATTTTATAAATTACTAATTTTACTATTCTCTACATTTTTACTCATATTATTTTCTGCTAGAATTTTAATAAAATACAAGAAAAAACTTTGTTTTGAGTTTAGTTTCTTGTAAGCGAAGGAGGATATACACCCTTTGTTTAAGCAGAAATGATTCAGTTTATTATTATCTTTAACTTTTGTTTGAAACATTTTGTAATTAATTATAAAGTAAAATCCAAATAAGAGTTTCAAAAGTAAAAACCTATTTCTGGTAACGAAAATTGCATTTTTTCAGATCTTCCGAGAAAGTTAATTGAGTTTGAACTCAATATCTTTATCCGGTATAAAGATTCAGCCTCTAAGAACCGATTGCACAAGTTTCCAAAAATTGTTATGACAGTATTTAGGTACGGAATAACTTCTACGAGGGGCTTTTAAAAAGTACGTACAAAAATAAAAACTACAACATGTTTGGGGTAAACCTTTTTTTATTTTTCAACATAATCCCTTCTGAATAATAGGATTTGTCCATGTCTGCAAAATATCCATTAGTGTCTGCAATCAGTCTGGAGAATAGGGGGGATGTAAAACGAGTTGGAATCCTATTTCCATTAATTTTGCGACCACAACTGCTGAGGAGTGTGCTGGTGCGTTGTCGTGATGGAAAAGGACTTTCTTGTGGGCCAATCGCGGGCTTTTTTCTTGCAGCTCGGTTTTCAAAGGCCCAATAATGATAAATAATATTTACCTGTAATAGTTTTACCCTTTTCTAGATAGTTTGATCAATGGTTTCTGGAGTCGTAATCTCCACAGGCCGTCCAGAACGTTCAGCATCACTTGTGCCCATATGGCCAGTCCAACAATTTTAAAATCACTTATAAACTGTTCTTATTAAAGCTAGAGAGTCACCATAATGTTTATGAATTTCTTTTTAGTCTCCTGGGCGTTAATAGTAAAGTAATTTTTAATCACCACACGAAATTCTTTTTCGTCCATTTCTTGCAAATTACTCGACTTCATACGAATGCCAAACATAAAGAAAAAGACCAATATGGCTGAAACTTGGTATGCGTTCATTTAAGAGATGCTACTAACTAAAAATGACTTCGATACGCGCCGGTGGTGCCATCTATCGGACTTTGTACGGACTTTTCAAACACCCTTGTATCGCTTATATTTATTTATGTAATCATTGAAATTAAAAAGTAAGCTAATTTTTCTGCTTTTGATTTTTGTAGATATTACGATTTGAATTCACCATTTTATGCAAATTTGAAGATGCTATATAGGGTGCATTATTAAAGCGATTACAAACTTTTGGAAGAACATTGTTGACATATGAAATAAATGTAACTATGTAATCTAAAGACTACATTGTACACCAACTTTGATGATGATTGCATTATGTGTGTTTCTGTATAAAAATTATACACATTAGGTCCGGTAATCGTAATAATTGGAAAATACACAAAAACATTTCGTAAAATCTATAACAAATGAGTCTTATTAAGACTACAAGAAGTATTCAAAGCTAGGCTATCAAAGAAACACGAGTTTGAACGTATTTATTTCCATAAAATAAACTTAATTTGTTGATTGCAGCTATAGTTTTTGTGTTTGGTTTTATTAGGTTTGTAATGTGTTTGTCCCATTTGAGATTTTCTTGGATCCTTATTCCTAGATAGTCAACCTGTTTAACTCGTCCTATTATTTTTCCTCAATGTCGTTTATTTGTTGTTGTTTATTATTAAATATTATGTGTGTTGTTTTGGTTTCGTTTATAGTCAAGAGATTGTTAAAATACCATTCTTCTAATAGCATGAAATCATGTTTTATATTGTCTTGAATGATTTGTCATATAGTTTGGGTATATGCTTTCTGTAATTACGTTTTTTATAATTTTTACTAATAATGTACCTTTATTTTCTTTTATTGTGCGGTTTGTGATTTTGTCAAATTCGGGTGTTTTGTGTTCTTTGAATCCATCAATTATATTGTTTATTTCCTCGTAATTTGTTGAATTTAAGGTGAGGCTATTAATTCTTCTCTTAGTTTTCGTAGTTATTGGTGTTTTATTTGTTTGATCTATTTGAGTTTCAGCTAATTTTCTGCAAACATTTGCGAAGTAGTTATTAATTTCATCGGCTATCTCCTCTTTGTCTTTTGTAATTGTTTCATTTGTCTGCCTAATTTCATTTATGTCATTTTCCCCTCTATTGCGATTTTAAACCCATGTAATACGTTAATAACATCATATATGAACATTGTACAATATATAATAATTTATTATTAATTCATAAAAATGTTCCCGAAGGTGAAACATCTGCCTGGTATGGAATTTACCAAAGAAGAGAATACATTATTGGTGAAAGAATTAAAATTTTCCATGCATCCAAAAAACCTAAGATATGAATATAAATCTCTGAGTATGGACTCAGAAATTAAATTACATCAAGCTAAAATAAAATGCAATAGAAAAGAATAGTTTTACTACTAGCCTCATCAAAGAAAAATATTCCGAGTCATTTAAATGAGACCAAAACTAGAAGAAAAGAATACCATAAAATTAATTAAAATAAAATGTGAGTCCAATGATTTAATTATTTTCAAGGAGGACAAACGCTCAGATATTTGTTATAAGGTTATAAATCCCGATTATATGGTCTACCAAAATTACACAAAACCAAAATCCCCATCTCCACACTAGGCGATTACAATAGCATATTTCAACGGACATCTAAATCATCTCACTAAGAAATTCATTGGAATTCGTGAATAAAACTGAGGACTTAGTTAAGCCACAATGAAGCATCTTAGTATCATTCGATGACAAAAATATTTTTTCGTCAATACCAGTAGGCAAGGTAAAAAAAGATTTTCCAAAAGCAAAGAAGAGAATTCAATATACAAAATCATGAAGAAAAATTATCATTTTTATTCGTCTGTCTGAACCAAAATTACTTCAAATTAAACAAATAATATTTCCTTAAGATGGAAGATCTTGTTATGAGTTTACCGTTGTGATGTGCAATGGCAATCTGAATAATAATATATATTACAAGATGATATTTTGCTCTCAAAGTGGAGCTACGGATTGGCTATCTTAGTGAAGATGACTTTACCTGAACCCCGTCAGAGTTCCACTACTCACAGATAATGTTTTTGAAACCATATACTGTGAAAGTATTTTATTAAAAGAAGCACTCTTTGCCTCTAATAACAATCTTATTTCTAACGACCACATTTGGTGTAGGTACGTCGACGACGAGTTTTGTATATAAGCTGACACAAAAAGGTAGTTAAATAAACTTTAAAATACTCACAGCATTAATATTAATATTAAATTGACAATGGAAAGGGAGAAAGCAGCTTTAATGAACTTTTTAGATATTAAAACCAGCCTTAAATTTAAAAAAAAAATCACATAAAAATATATAAGAAACCTACTACCACACACACAATAATTTCAAACGACTCAAATAACACATGCAGTAACTCAATAAGTCCCCGGTCTAATACATATATTTAAATGTTGTTGACAGTACACTTCAAACAGTAGGTGTCAACATTTTATAGGATTCTGACCATTCGTTTAGAAGTTACAGACATTTTGTTACCACTGTTTTGTAATTTTCAAGACAATACATAAAAAAGGAATATTGTGTGTTGATTGAACATTGTTTTTGGGTGAGGAAAAATACTGTTGGAGTGGCTTGATAAGCATTATGGGGACTTTGTACCAGGGAATCAATTATATATATACATACATCTTTATTTGGACAAACATAATATGTAACAATAATAACAATCAATATAAAACCTATAATAGACCTGCGTTCTTTCTTTCAATTATTATTAACTGATCGTCCAAAATCGGGAGTTGTTCCAGTTGTTTTAAAAGACAGTAACATGCAGTTCAGATAACTGATACATTAAAGACTTCAGAAGGTAGTGTTTACAATGTTAGATGAAAATTTAGGCATAAGCAAGTTGCATTCGAAGTGGGTGCCGCGTTTGCTTAAACCGGAACAGAAACAAAATAATAAATAAAAAGGATTTCTTGTGTCAGCTGAATGACAGCAGCCGGTAAAATCCGTCCAAAGTGACCAAAAACTTAAAAGTTGGCTGGCAAGTTTATGGCATCCCCATTTTGGAACGTCAATTTTGTTCATCAACTATCTTGAGAAAGGCAAAACTATTAATAATAAATATTAAAAGGCATTATTGGATTGATTTAGTCCAAAAATCAAGAAAAATCGGCCTTACGTTCTAAAGAAAAAATGTTGTTTCACCAGGACAGTACCCTGCATCATAAGTCAATGAAAACAATTGTTAAAGTGGACGAATTGCGATTTGAATTGCTTTTCCACCACCGTAATCTTTAGTTTTGGTCCCCAGTGTTTACTGGCTTTTTGCAGACTTTTGAAAAAGATGCTCTAGGGAAAGAAATTTTTCTCAAATGAAGAAGAGATTGCCGAAACTGCCATTAAATTTGCATAAAGGGCATCGATGTTAGAGGAGAATTGAAATGAATGTATCACTTTTAAAGACGAATATGTTGATGAATAAAATGGAATTTCTAAAAAATAATTTGTTTTTCTTAGTTAGACCGTAGACTTATTGCGTGATGTTTTATATACACCATCTAATCAATATTCCACTAAACAGAAAGGATTGAAAAAATAAATTAGTAATAATTAAATCAATGGCAATAAACAACGGCTACTTAAATTAGTCAACAAAATTCTGAAGAAGTCGAAATCAATTATGGCTAAAACAATATAGGTATAGAATTTAAAAACAAGAGGTTCATCACTGCGCATCAATTACACAGGTTAAACAAGCAATAAAATTAGCAGAGAGCTCAGAAGCACCAAATTTAATCTATTCAAGTAAATAAAACTAATATAGGGCGACTAATAATAAACCACAAGTTAGGCAAACGAAACACCATGTCAAAATGCCAAGACTGCGATTGCATATATGTGTTGGACAAACGCAAAAATTTCAAAAGGTAGAATAAAAGGGGATAAACTATAAATATTAAACAATTCACCTCACACTGGAATTGCAGATCATTGCATTATTACAAACCATCAATTAGAGGAGATTAAGCCACTCAAGAAAGAAAGAAAACAAATTTAACTTACTTACAGGTAAAAAAAAAAACCATAAACATTAAAAATAAAAAAAGGTAAAAAGCCATTAAGAACAGCAAACCCGTATTAAATAGTTGTCACGAAATCTCAACAGAGGTTCATCTCATTATAAAGGATTTAATTGAACTCGTCATTTATATATTTATATACTTTTAAATTAGACCGTTTTTTTTTGTTATAATCTCATAATCAACAATCTCAACAGAGGTTCATCTCATTATAAAGGATTTAATTGAACTCGTCAATTATATATTTATCTACTTTTAAATTAGACCGTTTTTTTTGTTATAATCTTATAATATTAATAACCAAAATATAAATAGCAATCCTGTAATCTTATACACCTTTGAAAGTGATATCTCAGACAAAACTGTTAACAAAAATATGGAATACAACAAGAGAATTAATCATTTTAAAATAAACAAATTTTTACAAGTTTATATTTCTAAGAAAAAATATAAAACTAAGTAATGCTTTAATTATGAAAAAATTTTTTTAAAGCAGACGCTTTATTTTTTACTCTAGTGTGTTTTGGACTTTTTAAATTAAGTATCTCATATTTTGCTTTTATTTTAAACTGCACCGTTACAGTTCATTTTAAATAATAATAATAATAATAACTTTATTTACGGTTTCAACCTTTTTTACAATAAATTATATCAAACAAACAAAATCATCGATGGGAAATATAAAAAACTATAAAATAATATTAATAATAACAATAACAGAAACATAATAAATTAACTAATTAACACTATTAACTAAAACTAAACCACTACATATTGGTAAAAGAAGATTAGTCAATAAACTTAAGGTGATATTTAAACTTATTATATGATGCACAGTATAACATAAAATGAGGAGACGAAGATACACTATTACAGAGTCTGATCATTCTACATATTGCCGAATTTCTCGCAAAATTAGACCAATATAAGAACTCACGAAAAACGTTGAGACTTCTTGTTTTGAAAGGAATAATAAAATTCAAACCCGCAAGTAGCTCACTACAATTAATTTGTCCGTTGACTAACTTATAAAAAATACATAAATCCGCATGTATCCGTCTTTCATGTAAGGACGTGAGTTTAAGAGACAATAGCATACTACTCCGACTATAGTCAACTCTGTTAATACCACTTTTATAAGAAATGGTCATTAAAAATTTATTTTGACTCGTTCAATTTGATTAATTTTATTTTGATATGGCGGAGACCAAATACAAGAAGCATATTCTAGTTGAGGACGTACTAAAGTGGTGAATAAAGCTTTTTGTGTATTAATTGAAAAATCTTTCGAAAATCTATTAATATTACCAAGGGTTTGGAAAGCCTTACAACAAATGCTGTCTATATGTTTAGAGAAGGAAACGTTACTGTCGAATAAAACACCAAGATCTTTAACCTGTTTTACATTTGGTAACATTTGGCCATTTATTGTGTAATTATTTTCAACAACACGGCCAAAAGATATCGACAAGCATTTACTAATATTAAAATATAGGTTATTGTGAAGGCACCAATTGTAAATATTATTTAAATCATCTTGTAGGTGGGCTACATCAGAAGGAGTATTTATCATTTTAAAAATTTCTAGATCGTCCGCAAAAAGTAAAAAATTAGAATGTTTAATATAGGCACCAAGATCATTTATAAAAAGTAGGAACAATATTGGACCACAGTGAGATCCCTGAGGTACCCCTGATATTACGGAAATAGGCTTAGAGACAAAATTGTTAATTTTCACACACTGCTGTCTATCGGACAAATAGCTGAGGATACAGCTAGTTATGGAGTCCCCAAATCCCAAAGCATGTAATTTTTGAACTAGCTTCAAATGAGAAACACGATCGAAGGCTTTCGTGAAATCGGTGTAGACTGCATCCACTTGGAAATTTTTCTCTAGTGCATTAATTATGTAAGATTGATAAACTAATAAGTTGGATACAGTCGATCTACCATCACAAAAGCCATGTTGCTCACTACAGATAATATTTTTGCAGGTAAACATTAACTGACTGGCAATCAGTTTATCGAATATTTTAGGAAAGACAGATTGAATTGAAATCCCCCTATAATCTTCAATATTACTCCTACTGCCACTTTTGAATATCGGCTTAATTAAACTTTTTTTCCAGGGCGCAGGGAAAATACATGATTTGAGAGATAAATTAAAAATTAGGAGTAACGGAGTACACAAAGGAAATTTACATTGTTTTACGAAAAAATCGGGTATACCATCGGGGCCTGGATTGCATGAATCCGACAAGGAGCTTATTGCTTCGAAAATGTTAGCAATGTTAATTTCAAAATTACACAAATTGACTAAATCAGTGTTCACCGCAAAATCTGAACCTACCTTATTTGAATTATCATTACTAACATAAACATTAGAGAAGTGTTCAGCAAATAGGTTAGAACAACTATCACTAGAATTTGTCTTTAAGGTACATGCACTTAGGATAACCGGATGTTTTTCTGATCTCATTCACATAACTCCAAAACGATCTAGTATTGGTAGAAATGTTTGATTCAACTTGAGCAATTTAATTTAAATAGAGCTGATCGCCTAGAGTTTTGCATTGAGTGCGAAGTAATTTAAATTGTTCATAAAATTCATATTTACCACTACTTTTGTACTGAATATGTGCTTTCTTTTTGAGTTTAATTAAGTTTATCAATGCCGAATTGAACCATTTAGGATAAGTGGATGACTTCACGAGTTTACGAGGAACATACTCCTGTATCGTATACATACAAACAGCTAACAATTTATCAACGCAAACATTAACATCACTATGATTTAGATAATCCTTCCATGAGATGCTGGATAAAAAAGAAATAATTTTCGAATAATCGGCAACTTTAAAATCATATATAATATCACTATAATTAAGAGACTCGACGACATCACTGGTGTTAACACAAAGGGCATAAGATACATGATGTAAACTGTCATTAAACAAAGGGTCTTCCGACAGCGATACGGAAATATTGGATAGATTAGAAAACACTAAATCTAGAAACACACCACAGTTATTAGGAGTAACATTAATTTGTCGTAGGTTGTGAAATTCCAGAGATTCAGATACAATTTGAGCGTTTGTGCAATTATTACCGGATGATAAAATGCAGTTACAGTCCGAACTTCACGAGGCATGCGGCATATTGAAATCCCCACAGAAAATGAATTTGAAATTAGGATATAAATTGCAAACATAATTAATAGAAGAACAATAATCTATATACAATGACGAGAATGATTGAGGTGGAATATAAACAGAAGAGGCCATAAGATTATTACTAACTTTAACATATAATTCTTCAAGGTTGGATTGAACATTCACAATACTGCTGCTTAAACATGAACGAACAGCTATCATAACACCACCGCCCCGTGATTTCGTTTTATCAAAACGGTCGCACCTATATACAGTAAAATCTCGAAGACCCAGCTCGCAATCAGATACAGATGAGTCTAACCACGTTTCAACAATTATTATAATAGCATAATCCGTTAAATTAACATTAAGATTAAATTTACAAAGTTTAGAGCGAATGCCACCAACGTTCTGAAAATAAATCTTCAGTTTTTTAAATTAGTGTTTATTTTTGACGAAATTATTGACGGAAACCCATTAATGTATTTGATGGTTAGTCCACGTTCACCGTTGTCTCTGCGTTTTTGTAATTCTTCCTTTAAAGATGAGAGGTGTTCTCGTTGCAGCTTTGTTCTATCACTAGAAAAGCGTACTTTACCAGTATCGATTTCTTTGGCTGTTTTGAATATCTTGATAACAGACTCACGGGAATAAAATGTGAGCTTGATTGGTCTAGTTTTACCAGTTGGTTTACCAAAGCGAATCGCTTTTAGTGGACAGAAATTATCATTGCCTAAATTTAAGATGGATTTAATTGAAGTTAGATCATTCTGAATTCTCACATCGGCTGATCCAGAGGAGGATACAGGAATGTTGTACATCATAATATTTGCGGCACGTTGTTGACGATCTTCCATCTCGGCCACTACATTAGCTTCAATTAAAATATTCGATGCTCCAACTGCAGATGAATTCTCGAGCTTAGAGATACGCTGTTTAATGTCACTGAGTTCATTAAATATGCCCTGCATTGCTGCTTGAAATTCCACTTTAAAAAGTGAAGCCAATTCCTTTTTAAGAACGCTTTTAATTGTGTCTATAATGGTTGAGGATGTGCCGACCTCTCTTGGTTTTGCCGAAGGATCATTAGGTAAACAGACATGACAAATCCAATGGTCACCATCACGTTTTTTACCTTCGTTAATGTAGTATTCGATTAAATCAATAGTATAATTTAAACAGTTTGCATGAAACCATTTACCATGGCATTTAAGGGAGTCTGAACGAGGACTAATATTGAGTTTACAAATATTGCAATTATTAGCAGTAATAGTTAACAAAGGAAAAACAAGGGTCACACTCTTCACCTCACAGGGTCGATTGTGAGGACTTCTAAAAAACAAACATGGTAGACCACGAATAATTAGGGGATATAAGTAGGGGATAATATAGTGAGGGAGGTTAAGGATAATTAAAAATAAAATTAATAAGCAAAAACTAAATATAAAAGTATACAAATATGCGGTTCAATGAACGTCAATAGATAATGATTAACCGATACGACGAAATACTTTCAGAATTTTGTTATCTACAGTTAGGTATATTAATTTATAACTCAAGCTTTTAGTTATTGCACATGAATTACTTTATTAATTGATTATGCAAGAATTCTCGTAATCACTTGATTAAATTAATTAATTAATTGATATATTACTTGATTTCGAAAATAATAACAAGAAACATTACAGTTTGCAGCATACAATTAATTATAATTATACAAATAATACCAATACACTAATTAAATTAGGTATTTTTTTTATTATTAGATTACATTATTTAAATTAGTCAATATTGAATTTCTATTATAAAATAACTCGTTTATACACTTCTAAATATTTTCTAATTGAAGAGGGAAGAAGAGAAATTATCTAGTATGTAGAGGATTAATTTCTACAGTGTTTGCAAAAAATTGAAGAGGATTTATTTTGTTAAATTTTTATTGATATAATTAAATACTTTCCTTTTCTAAATTTTATTTGAGTTTATTATTTTAGAACATTTTTCGTAGATATTTTAGTCCAGATTTCAAAAATAAATTAGAATGTAAAAATTAATTGACCTCTTAATATATTTAGAATTAAGTTTGAGCTTGCCATGCAGGCGTTTTGTTAAAATCCTGCGTGCGTCGTTTAAGTAAAAATGTGCAACACTACCTGACAATTAGTTTAATTAACTTTTACGATAACCCGCGGTTTTGAAATCGAGGTGCCGGCAGGCCACATTTATTGCTTTCGAGGAATGAATTAAAGCCAAAACATTTTCGGCTGATTACCGGTACCGCAAAGCAATTAACTAAGTACGGTTTCTGTAATCAGAAGGAGGTAATCCGAGCTGGATGTGTCCGCAATTATAACTGTTACCATCCGAATTGTGCCAGTGTTATGATAGGAGAGTTGTTTTGGAATGTGTGGTGTGTTTGTTATTGTGCTCATCAAAACAAGACGTTACATGAATTATCGACGATATTAAATTCGGATTATCTTAAATAAAAGAAAATCATACTGAAAATATACATAGAGGAAAAAATTACAATAACTGATCACAATAAGTAATTTTAGAGTAGTTAATATTAATTAATTGTGTTTATAATAAACATAGTTCCTAAACTTAAGAAAACCAAGAGGTCCCACGATACCATTATCCTGGGATGGAAACAATACCCACAAATCCCAAGGTAAGGACAGGGGAAGTAAACAAGAAGAAGCAAAAAAATCATTACATTGTATCTAATATTAATTAAGTATATATTTGTATTTTCCTTTTTTGCAATAAATAAACCTATTCTATATAAAAAAAATTCTTTTTAATATGAAGAACTGTCACTTTTATACAGCAATTATTATATAGTACAAGATCCAAACTTTGTTATTAAATTATGGAGACGTTCACTTTGTGGTGCAATATTTTTTATTTAATTATTTGCCATTTACCGTAGTGTAACGTAAGAATTGTCGTAGAATAATAAATAAATTTCGTCATTTTATAGGGTAGTAGTATAATTTTAACTTAACATAAATACTTGTTTGTTTTATTTAAAAAATGTGTTATAAGAGAGTTTTAAGAAGTAATAATTTCTTATATAAAATATGAGAAGTATTGTTGTAAAATAATTTTCCACTATTTATGAAATATATTATTTCGTTTACGATGGAGACTTCGTTAAACATTGTTAATCATTGTTAATGTATTATTTATTACTCAATAATGTACTCTTAATAAACATCTGTCCTTGATTTCACTTATCTTGGATGTCAATCATTAATTTCTCAACGACCATGTCATTCAGCCATAAATCGTTTAGCCATCGAGTTGGAATGCATTATTCGATGACACTCTTCAAAAACTTTTTTTTAATTTTCACGTGAATGGGAAAGTGTTGCTGCATGGAAATCGCTAATTGGCGGCATGTGCTTCATCCGCTGCTGTTAGTTACGGGATTAAACTCTTCACTAAGAGGCAACACGATTAATAAACGTCAATAATGAGTCGAACCGGCTCGTTTAGCATATGTCGTCCGGCTGGAAGAGAATCGGCATGGTAAATTAACAATAGAGGAATAATTTCACGCGATTAAGTCGAGCACATTTGTTTTCGTAATCGAACTCGTCAGAGTGATGAGCGATGCGTTTCCACCTAACTGCATTCTTTTATATATCAGTTCCGCGTATTGTTTGCTGTTAAGACTGGTAGGTGTATGTACAGGTTGGCTCAAGTTGAATTGTAAAGTCTACAGAAAAAGTTTTTAAAGAGAGGAGAAGAGAGGAAGTGATAACCGCGCACGACTAACAGCGACCCTAATAAATACGGGGAAAATGGTGGAACTATGATAAAACTTCACCAATGCCTCCTACTATCTTCCTATCGCCACTTCTGTACGTGACTGCTTAATCTGTACCCCTAGGTACTTCATCTTAGGAGTTACTACATCTTTCTGGCTCAGGATCAGGATGCTATGGACCCCGCACCTCCATGCTCTCCGCAATGAAAGCCACGTGGCCATGGTCACCTCCAGGCCCACGGAATTCATCCAGCGGGTTGCCCTGCTGGTCGCTTCCTAGGTGGCATTTCACACCATATTCTCCATCTCCCTTCTCCGAACTATAATGAGGATGTCGTCTGCGAAGCCGATCACATCTACGTCCTCGGGCATCTTAAGACGATGTGCTCGCCTTAGACAATATTCTACAGGATTGGGCCGATCATGAATTCTGAAATCTTAGCGGCCCTGCGTGCAGTAGTTTATCCTGCGATCGAGCAGGTAGTCTCTAATGATGCGGACGACGCATGAGGGAAGGAATATTCTCTCGAACTCCTCCACGAAACGAACACGTTGTGTGTGACACATATACGTCCGATTAATGTGTGAATTTCTCGTAAATTAGTGGTTGGTTTATCATGAAATTTATACTATTTCCTGTGCATCGAATTAGGGTATTTATGGTATATTAGTTTGTATCTGCCCTGTAAGTATTTTTTAGTTATTCATAATTCAATAACATTTATCATATACTTGTTTCTCATTAATCACTTGGTGAAACATTGTATTAATGTAGGTTTTAGATTAAATTAAAATTCACTTGGTTTGTTTCACAAATTAATAATTTATTAATTTGTGAAACAAGCCAAGTGAATTTTAATTTAATCTAAAACCTACATCAATAACATTTAACGATTCCGGACATATTTTCGATATACAATGCCGTTTTGGCGTGTGCAATTGGTTCATTTTTCCCTGTGTTTATATTTGTTTTTAATCCAATTCCATACCTAAGTGACATATACAAAAGGAATTTGTTTTGAACACGTTCCAGCTCATAAATATGATTTGTGTATACCGGTGACCAAATACTAAAGACATACTCCAATTGAGAACGTGATTAATAAATCCCAGCATTTGCAGTGCTTTGCAACATATTATATCCATGTATTTAGAAAATGTGAGGGAGCGATCAAAAATAAAACCAAGATCTTTAATATTAGTTACTGAGTACATTTGTATTCCATTAATTTCATAGTAATTGTCACTAATTGTCACATTTGCTTTCGTTAAGATAAAGTTCATTATCACAGCACCATTTATAAATATTGTTTGTCATCTTGTAAATAAGTGATGTCACTGCTGCTTTTTATTGAACGAAATATTTTAGATCATCAGCTAATAATAGAAATCTACACTATTTGATGTATATGTTAATTTATGAACAATAAAAATAAAATGGAACCACAATGAAAACCTTATGGAACCCCTGATGTAATATCGATTCCGGTTGAAATATAGTTGTTAATTTTCACAAATTGCACCCTTTCAGCTAGATAACTCCTGATCCATTTGATTATAACAATACCGAAGCTCATTTTCTGCAATTTACTAATCAAAATAGAGTGAGAAACGCGATCAAAGGCATTTGAAAAGTCAGTGTACACTGCATCTCCTTGAAAGTTATTCTCAAAGGCCTCTAAAATATAGGATTTATATAATAATAAATTAGATACAGGGGACCTGCCATAACAAAAGCCATGTTGCTCATCACAGATAACATTATTACATTAATTGATCAGCAATTACTTTATCAAGCATTTTAGGAATGACGGACTGTATTGCTACACCTATAGTTATTATTGTAATTTCTACAACCATTCTTAAAAATCAGTTTAATAAAACTCGGTTTCCAGAAAATTGACATGTATTTAAAAATGCATTAAAAATAGTAATAAAATTCTAATGATTGGGTTTTTATTGAATCTGGTAAAAATATAGATACAATAGTATAGTGGTTCTAGGATATTTTATATTTTGCAATTGAAAATTTTGTCCCGTATAATTATGTTCGTTGTAATTCCAGTAATTACCCAAGATGGATGTCTAAAGAATTAATATCATTGATTCGCAGAAAGAAAAAGGCACATTCAAATTATAAATAACACAGCTCTTATAAGAATTATAGTACATTTTCCCTAGTTAGAGAAAAGTGCAGCAAACGCTGTTATCTTTAAACTCCGATCCAAAATTCTTTTGGCAGTATGCGAAAGATCATAAAAATGAGGGTAAACATTCTAATTTTTGTGATGTTTCGCATACTGCCAAAAGGACCGCAATGACATACAATGGCGTTAGTGTTGATTATAATTCAGATATTGTTAATTTATTTTCTGATTACTTCTCATCAGTTTACTCCTTGTCATCTAATTTTTTGCACAATTTAAATTCTTTGGCCGAACCAGATTCGAAAATACATTGTAATAAAATATTTATATGCGTACAAGACGTGCTCAATGCTATTAATAGTCTTAAGGCGACCCATTCCTTCCTGATAAAATATCAAACATTTTTTTTACAAAATTGTATTTATTCTCTTTGTTGTCCAATTTATCAGCTTTTCAATAAATGTCTTATAGAAAACTAGATTTATCGTTCCGCATTTTAAAGCCGGTATAAGAAATTTGGCTCAAAATTACAGAAGTGTTTGTATACAATCAAGCATTCCAAAAATATTTGACAAATTAATATCCATACAATTGGCTTTTTTCTCGAGACAAGTTATATCAAACAAGCAACATTGAATTTTAAACGGTCCATCTACTGTATAGAATTTGCTTGAATATAAAGAATTATTAATGGAAGAACTATATTAACGTTGCCAAGTGGATACCATATAAAAAAAATATAAAAAAAAACTAAGATGGCCTCCGATATAGAAGATGTTTTTTTATTGTATGGAACCAATAGTAGTGATAGAGGTGCAGGAAAGTGTGGAAAGCCAGTGGGGAAAGGCACAGGGTGTAAATCTTGCAAAATATTGTGTCATCCCAAGTGTTTAGCCCATCATAAGTGCGCTTTATTAAGTGGAAGTGAAAGTGAGGTTAATGGCAAAGAAGCCGCCGGTAAAAATAACAATCGAGAATTATAGGAAGTTATTAAAGGACTGGAAGAGGTAATCAAAGTAAAGGATCAACTATTAGCGACAAAAGATTAGCTGATTTATGAATTAAGAAAAAATATAGAAGACTTAGAAAATAATATAAGCAAAAATTCTAATATTGTTATAGGCAACTTGACTAACAACAAAGACATTAGCCTAAAGTGCAAACAGCCAATATGCAGATAAATTGAAACGTGAACGAGATAGCTCTGATAAGATTGTCCGAGAAAAACAAATCGACAATAAAGTAAAAGAAATAAATTTAACCAATGAAGCGGGAAATAAAAAGATTACTGAATGGAAAACAGTAGAATATAAACAAAAAAAATCCAGGAAATCACTGATTGGGACAGCAAAAGAAAACAATGAGTTCAAAGCTAGTGCAAGAAATGCGTGGGTGTATATTGGCAAGTGTGCAGAGACTGTAACAGTAGAGTCGATCACTGAATTTTTAAAAAGCAGAAAAGATGCAATTGTGCCAATAAAAGTTGAAGAAATTGTCACAAAGGGCAGAAATAAGGCTTTTAAATTAGGAGTTGACTTTAAATACTTGGATATACTAATTGATTCAGCAACATGGCCTAACGGAATACAAATAAGAAGGTTCAATTTTTCAAGAAAAAATAATGATTCACACAACACCATAAACGATTTAAAAGATGTAAACCAACAACGGAGTACGTGACTAAAGTATTCCATAATCCACCAAAATGTTCGTTCAATAGGAAACTGCATTGATCAAATCAACGATCAGATGGAACATTTTCAATCATGCAATATCTTATGTATTACCGAGCATTGGAAATCAAGCGAAGAATTAAGTACTTATCAAATTAACGACTTCAATCTAGTATCAGCCTTCTGCGGAGAATATGGCGGGCCTGCGATCTATTGTCGAAATAGGACAGGATTTAAAGCGCGAAAAAACTTAAACGAATTCAACATCGGTTCATATAGTGCGATTGTGGTATCAATATATCGTCCACCTAACAGAAGTAAGAACATTTTTTATAAGCAACTGGAAGGTTTACTTGAGTGCGTGCGCCAGGAACAAAAACTATTATTTCTGTGCGGGGACTTAAATATTGAATTTATGGACAACAATGAAGATAATGATTTATCGGTCTTAGAATCTTTTGGTTTAAAAATAACAATTAATAATTACACTAGGATTGTTAGGGACTGCAAAAGCTGTTTGGATAATATTATTACGAACTATATGGGTGAGTATGCATCAGAAGTAATGTAGTCAAGTAATGTAGATCATCTAGGCTAGAAATTTACCTTCATATTGCCTACGGTATATCCACGTCGTGAGCGCCAGTTTCGACGTATTTTCGGTGAGCATAATAAAGAAAATTTCAAAAGACAATTTAGAATGAGGAAATGGGAATGTGTATTTAATGTAAAATCAAATGACGTGAACGAACAATGGAACGGATTCATGAATGAGTTTAAAATAATATTTAATAGCAGTTTTCCAATAGTTGGTATAAACAACAGTAGAAAAATCATTAAGACATTATATACAGGTTCTCCTGAGCTCGACCAATGTAAAAAAGATTTAGATGTTTTGTTTGTTCTGTCTCAGTATGATGATAATTGCAATAAATTAAATTCAATAAAAAAACAAGATGATGATCGATTACTAAGGTCTTTAAGACGAACTAAATATGATACTAAAACAAAAAATTCAGATAATAAATCAAAGTCTATGTGGGGGATTTATAAACAAATTACAAGTAATGTTGATAATAAAAAGACCATTGGCGGCAATCCGGTCAATATTGCACAAGATTATAATATATTTTTATTAAATAATGCGAGACAAATGAAAGCAAATCATGATAACACTGTGCATAATTTAAGGGATACCATTACATATAATGATAAAACAATGCTACTACATCCTACAACTAGAGATGAAGTAATAAATACAGCAAAAAGGCTAAAAAATAAGGATAGCAGTGGTGACGATGAAATATCGAACCACTTGATAAAATCTAACATTGAGGCAATTGCAGATGTATTAATGTTAATAATTCATATAAATTTGGAATTTTTCCCGACAATCTGAAATTAGCCCTCATATTACTTTTACACAAAAAAGGAGACATTAATGTGATGGATAATTACAGACCAATTATATATTATATAATCATTTTTAGTGAATCTCAACATGCGCACATTAAAGGAAAATCTATTAATAGTGCTGTTTTTGAGTTCACTAACTATATTAATGAGGCAATTGAGAATAAAGATCTTGCGCTTGGGGTATTTCTAGACCTCTCAAAAGCATATGACACAATTGATCATCTTTTATTATTACAAAAATTAGAATGGTATGGTATAAGAGGACACGTATTATCATGGTTTAAGTCATATCTATCAAATAGACAGCAGAGAGTTGGAATACGGAAAGATGGCAAATTGTTTAAATTAGAAATACAATGCTGTGAAAGTGTGGGTGTACCCCAGGGCAGCATTATAGGACCAATTATGTTCATAATTTACATAAACGACATGCACGCTTTAAATATCAATAACAAATATTGCATAACAAACTATGCTGATGACACAAACTTGTTAATAACAGCAAAAACATATTCTGAATTGGTGGAAAGGTGAGATCAGACATATGGTAATATAAGTGACTGGTTTTCTACAAATATGCTCAGATTGAACAAAGAAAAAACACAAGCAATGATATATATATAACAAAACAAAACAAAATCAGAATACCTGAAGAAATTGTTTTACAAAATGAAACAATCGAATTAAAAAGTGATATCAAATTTCTAGCGATTGATGAACATTTGGATTGGCGCTCGCACGTGGATTATTTGATAACAAAACTGGCGAGAATGTGCTATATTATAATATCAAGTCTTATTTAAGCACGGAGTCAACAAAAGTGATATATATTATGCGTGCTTCGAATCAAGTCTACGATTTGGAGTTATCTTTTGGGGAAATAGCACATCATTAGGGAAATTATTTTTACTTCAGAAAAGATGCATACGAACCATTTTTGGGGCTAAAATATAGAGCGTCATGCCGAGGACTGTTTAAGTTAAATAGTTTTTTCACTATTTATATACGAGTGTTTAATATTTGTCTTCAAAATAAACATATTTTCTTTAGTAATGATGACCGACAATTTCCTACTCGTAATAATGAAATTGTATATCCGCAACACAAGCTCACTTTAACTGAGCGAAATGCAAGGAATCGATGCATTAAATTCTATAACGTTCTACCAATGTGTATAAAGAGACTAAATTCGCTTAAAAAGTATTAAACAGAAATTTATATGATTTTCTGCTGGAAGCAGAATTATATAATATAAACGAATACTTTAATATTAAAAGTAAATAAAAATTTTTTTCAATTTTTAGTTTTTAGTTAATTTTTTTTGTTATGTGACACAATTTCATTTATGTTCCAGAATGTTTGTATTAATTTTGTGACCATTTATTTGAAATAAAGTTTATTTATTATTATTATTATTATATATATAGACTTCACGAAAGTGTTCTATAGAATAGATATAGATTTATTATTACATAAGTTGTGTTTAATAGGTTTTTCTGCTGATTCTATACGTTGGTTTTCTTCTTATTTAAACAACCGCATAAATAAAATATTGAAGAAAGGTTCTAAGTGTTTTAATCAAACCGCATATAGTTTGTTAAAATTAAAAATAATATTTCTAAACATATCCATGTTTCATTACCACAAGGGCCTATTTTGTTTATATTATTAATTAACGACATACAAGATGTTATTAATAAATGTCACTTCTTAATGTTTGCAGATGATTTAAAATTGATTGCCTTGATCTTCAGGCTGATCTTAATCGAGCAAACGACAGGTGCTGCAATAATCATTTATTTTTAAATACTTCAAAATGTTATTCAATGTTTTTATCAAAATGTAATAATATTCAGAATTATACCCACAGCATTAATTCTAACAATCTTGCAAAAGTTGAAACAATGAAAGACAGGTATAATATTTGATTCAAAACTTTCGTTCAATCAACATATATTGAATATTACAAACAAATCTCTAAGGCTCTGGGGATTTATATGGCAGATTGGTAAGGATTAGAATATAGATTGCCTTAAAACACTATACTGTGTTTTAGTTATATCACATCTGGAGTATGCTTCACCGATTGCTGAGGTGTATGGAATTTAAGATCTGGACTACATCAAATTCCCGGAGAATATTCAATTATAATGAATAAGCTTAATTTAAAACCACTACGAGATGAGAGAACTATTGCTGATTTGTTTGTATTATATAAAATTATTAATGGATGTATCGATTCACCACATTTACTAGGAGTGGTACCATTTCACACTCCATGTAAAAATATAAACTCGTTCGCATTCGTTATTCTATTTGGACCATCATAGGACACTTTCCAGCTCTATGAATTCAATGACACGTGTCCTGAAGATCGGGACCGACCGTACATGGTTTAATTTATTTGATCCGTCCATTAGTTCTTTTAAGTTGAAATTCATAAGGTTTAGTTTATAGTTTATTAACTTTTTTAAGAACTATTATTTTAATTTAATCTGTATTTTCTTTTATGGTGTATATGTTGTCAACTCCATACTTTCTTATGTAGTTATGTTATATTTTGTAGAAATGCGTTTGCCATTAATAAATGAATTATTATTAAAACACATATTGAAACACTTACTTTGTGTTTAAATATAGATTACCACCTAGTAACGGTCACAACCATCCTGAAGTTTAAATTATTATTATTATTGTCACTGTCAGCCACGGAATAGAGTTGAAAGCATTCTTTGCGTCAAGCGTTATACACTGGGTTGCATTTTTCCCTTGTGAATCCGTATTGGCGGGGTGAGAGACCACCAATGCGGAAAGAAATCCCAGAAATGCTTCTCTAGTACTTTTTCTACCAAGCGCGCCTGTTTGTAACGCTATAAGAAGATGCCTTCTCTGAGGCAGCCGTTGAAGAGGCTGGTGATTAACGTTAGTCGGTTCACTAAGAACGTCCTGACTGCCCCTTAGGGTCAAGGGCCAACCTATGGTCATGTTCTGTGCTCGGTGGGAACAATGTCCGCAGTACCATCGTTATACCTCCAGGCACAAGAATCCCTGCGTCTATTTACCCGTCTATTTTACATACCCATTCTTCGTGTGACAACCTCATTTAAGAGTTTGATTCTTCTGCAAGGATTCCTTGGCCTCCTTGAAATACTCCTTTGTCTGCATGGGGATCCCGCAGCTCTTGGCTCTGGTGAACTGTATACATTAGCGCCGTCTTGGTCCGCCTTGACTTCCTCGTACCACCACCAGTATATTCTTCTTCTGGAGATGATTCTCCTCTTGGGATGGCCTGGTTGTAGTCGGACTTGATTATTGCTTGATTATTTGGCGATTTCTTCCAGGTCGGAGCTTGCAAACTCGTTCTGCTCCGTGGCTGCCAGGAGAGCCTCCTAATACACTTCCCACCGGGCACCGGATTTGAGAGGTAGGAAATTCGTCAGCTGCCCATGCCCCACAAGGACGAAGACGATGTGGCTGTGGTCGCTCATACTCTCAGTTTTAATGTCAACTCTCCAGCTCACGACTCTCCGCAGAATGCAGGGGGATTTCAGCATCAGGTCAATGATGGATGCGGCTCCTGTCCTAGAGAAGGTGGGGACGTCTCCTTCGTTAGCCACTTTCAATTCTGCATGTTGTCGAGCCCTTTTCCTGTTATGGGATTTGACATTGAAACCCGCGCACCACCGAGACAAGTCAGTCAAGTCAGTCTTCCCAATCTTTTAAAGTGTCACCGCCTACCACAGTGAGCCTGGTCAGTTTTACCCAGGCTATGCTGATTCCGTGATGGGATCATGGCATTAGTTCGTTAACTTGATCACTTGGACAGCTTTCCCCGGAGTGTTGTTGGCTTCCCAAATCAATATGCACAAGCCTGAGTGCTTCTAAGGTAAGCATGTCGGTTACGTATGGCATCCTTCTGCCTGGTTGGCTAGTTTCTCCTCAGAGGCGGCAGTTGTTCATGGTATCGGGCCATTGGTACTTGTTTCGAACGGAGCCCACGCAGGTCATATTATCTCTAGAGCCCCTTGATCAGTGCCGCCAAGTACAACCGGATCCCCAGTACCTGGACGTCCGAACTAGTATCCAAGAGCCATTTTTTGACCGCCTTAATGTCATTCGCTATGGTTGTGTCTACGGGGAATTTGATTTTCAGGATGCTCCTGCTGTTCCCAATCACACGGGCCTTTCCTTTTCATGTTCTGTTGTGATTATGTGAAGTATCAAGGAGGAGGTGCTGTTGGGGTTAGGCTCCAGCACCATGTTCCCCTCCTTTATCCTCCTGTCCATTGACACAGCTCACGGCATGGCACTTCCTACCTAAAGCTTCTTAAGGATGTCAGAAAATGCTGTTCAAGATGTATAAGTATGAAATTAGAGGTGTAATTGAAATAAAAAATGGTAATAATGAATGTTACAGATAATATTGGGCCAGCATAGCTTCTGAAGAAAGTGTAAGAAAGCCGTAAATGAGTTTTTGAAATGTACGAAGTGCAACTCAGTCTTTCATCCCAGTTGCGCTGCACTGTTAAAGTATTTGATAGGTACTAATGAAGGCGAAGTGATTTGCTGCAATACATATAATAGATCATCTAGTACCTGCAGCCTCAATGATGATTTACCCTTATCGAACCCTTTGCTTAATAATTCCGGCTCCAGTGAGTACAATGTACTAACTGACTTGGTAAAAACAGTCAAAGAATTTAAAAACGTTAGTTACTTATGAAGTAAATGTGATAAGTTAACTGAGAATAATATCCAGCTTGCTGCAATGCTATCTGATATGACCAAATTGAAAACTGAGAACCAGAGTTTGCATGATGAAATTATTACTCTTAAACAAGTAAACAATTAATATCTCTAAGGAAAACATAAATATCATAAGTGAGATTGATGATCGGAAACGCAAGGAAAATAATATCATCCTGTGCAATTTGCCTGAACTAACATCAAATAATATCCAAAATGAAACTGAAAAAGTATTACCACCTTTAAAATCACTTGATAATTATGTGTCTATCATGAAACACTTCAGATTGGGGAAAGTCAGTGACAGACCACGGCTAATAAAAATCATCCTTGACCAGAGCTACATGGTATCAACCATTATAAAAAATAAAAGGAAGCTTCCGAGTAATATTATAATTAAGCATGATTTAACACCGATGCAACGCGATGAATTTAAAATAGTTCTGGCTCAACTCAAACGACGTGAATCTTGTGGAGAAATTCTTTAATAAATGTATCAACCATATTCCAAAGATTTTTAACAAAATAATAGTTTTAAATTTTTTCCGCAGGTTTTGATGTTTTGATGTAGTTTTACCGATGGAGGTACGCTTATTGCTATCCACTCGAGATTTTCGTCAAAGCTTATTAACTTGAACTTTCGTCACTCAGACTATGTGCTGTTAAAATTAAGCTCCAACACAAGCACCTCATATTAATATGTGTTTGCATTAAACCTAATGCTCCTTTTTGTGAATATAGTAGTGTTTTGGATTTTACCACTTGTTTGATAAGCATGTACCCAGATCCCACGCAAGATCTAAAACATTCAAAAAGCCTCCTTGGTTTATCCGCCCTATTGAAATCAAAGTTGCTAAGAAGGATAAGGCTCGCAAAAAGTATTTTAACTCCAGAGCTGATTGTGATAGGGATGTATATTATGACCTACTTAGATCTTGCAAAAATGACATGGCTTCTGCTCAGTCAAATTAGGTTTGTCAAATAGAGGATAATCTTCGTACCTTCCCACAACTTCTCTGGACATATGTAAACCAAAAAAAGGTCTAATCTCGTATTCCCGGTGTAATGACACTAGGTGATACTGAATTATCTAATTGCAACGCCGTAGTTATTGGATTTGCGAATCACTGCAGTAGGCCATTTGCTCCAAACTATGTGCCTGTTTGTGAAAATACAACTTCTTTTACTCATCTTCCGATTTTAAATTCTATGTATCTGATGTGAGAAAAGAGCTTCGTAGTCTGAAACCTACATTAATTATGGGTATTGATTTAGTTCCCAGCTTAATATTGGAAGATGCAGCCTATGTTCTGAGTGAACCATTGTGTTTTATATTGAACCTCATATTAAGTAGCGAATTATTTCCTAATATTTGGAAGCTGGCCCGTATTTGTCCGGTATTCAAAAATGGTGTGAAAACAGAATTCAAAATTATCGACCTATTTCCATATTGAGCAATATATCTAAGGTATTCGAATATCTTCTTAATAGTTATGTATACAGCAATTCAGTGCCACTCTTCATTAAGATCAACAAGGATTCGTAAGAATGCCTTCTACAACAACCAACCTAATTAATGTCACCTAAATTATATCTGAAGCTATGGATACTGGTTAGCAGGTTGATGTCATCTACACTGATTTAGTTAAGGCCTTCGATAAGGTAGACCATGAATTATTAATATCGCGGCTTGAAGATTGTGATTTGAGTGCTAATAAATATGATTCGCTCCTATTTACAGTACCGGTACCCCAAGGTTCTAATTTGGGCCTCTTCTATTCTTATTATGTTTTAATAGCGCATGCTCCGAAATTAAATGTAAAATTTTATTATATGCAGACGGTTTGAAAATTTTAAATATTATTACCACTGATGCTGATTGTATAGATTTGCAACGAAGACTAGATGTCATGGTGAACAAATTGAATATTAGTATTGCTAAATATTCAGTAACATTCTATACACGAAAGTTTAATGTAATAAAATATGATTTCGTAATTTATAATATAACAATCGCTAGATTTGAACGAAATTAAAGATTTGGGAATTACATTTTATAATAATAATCTCACATTTAATACGCATGTAATAAAACTTTCTGCAGATTGATATAGACTTTTAGGCTTCATAATTCGCAACTGTAAATTTCTTAAGAATATTGATGTTCTTGTAAAATCATTTGATACATTTGTGCTGAGCAAGTTGTGTTATTGTTCGTTGGTATGGTCACCATGTTATTATAAATATATTATTACCCGCCATTTTTTTTAAATTACTTATTTGAATAATTAGAAAAATATATCTTCACATATTTAGATTTCAGTAGCGTTTAACAAATAACAAATCTGTGTAACTCAAGAACGTGGTCAATATATTTTATAGACAATTTTATATAATTTATTTACCCTCATAAAATGTACATTTTATTGCGATAGGCGTGATATGTTCTCATAGATTACTCAACAATCGTTATTAGCAATAATTTCTTAATGATTTAAGGTTGTGATCAAGTCTGAAAGTGGCGAGTAATGGCTTTCCTGGTTTATGATCTCACGGATCGTAAAGTTTAATCGAGACGAGGCGTGATGTGATCTCAATTATGAAAGCCGCGTTCACGTTTTAAATGAAGGAAATTTTCAGTAGTTCGTAGCTATAGTAACGTGCGAGTTATTAAATTACGGAAACAAACTTAGCAGTAGAAGAAGTTATACAAATACAATCAGCGTAGTCGGGTGAATAATGTAAAATTGCGACGGACTTCACACGGAGAGGAACTTTATGCTATCGATGTTAACTTTGCAATTAAGTCATATGTTTAGATGGGCAGGAGGTGGATGTTAGTCACGCACACATTTCCCACCTGGTGAGGAGGAAACGTGACGCAGACACTGTGGTCCCTCGTCAAATATCAATTAGGGCTTGATCTACCGAGCACGTACCAATTTTTCTCCACTAAAGCTAGAATTGATAGTTCGGAATTTTCTTACTCTCATATGTAACCATGAGTATTTTGAGCGGAATCGCTTTCGCACACATGAGGAATCTGAAATTCAATATTAAGTTTAATATTTCAAGACACGTACAGTTCTCTCTGTATAATAATCGCCGTCGATTTAGTTTGTTGCTTAATACCATGGTGTATATGGTGTGTTATGTTTAGGTCTATATTATTCAATATTACTTTAATAACAATTTATTCATATGTTATAAAATACAATGGCGATATAGACAAACATTAACTTAATCAATGTCGTAGTTATTTGCTCCCGTCTTATAAAATCGATAGATTTTGTATGTATTTATTCATATTACAATTTGATATGCAAACTGGTTTGCAAATACAATTCCATAATGATATGTTTATTACATTTATTAAAGATTTGCTTAGTGTATACAAGTTGACAAATATGGAAAACATTTTACTTTCTCTATACGATGAAAGGGTAAGTACTATGATTAAGAGTTGTTTCGAACTATAATTGTTAGTGGAAATATATATTTTTAGGCCTGCTTAGATAAAGATAACTGTCTTTGATATGTTTCTGTGTCTGTGTCTCTCTCTATATATTTAATATTATAAAGGTAAGGAAGTAGAACGGAAGTCCAAATTAATATGAAGGAATGTGTACAGAGTAGTTTTTGGCATGGTTTTGAATAACTTACTCAAGACTTCTAAGGCGTCTTGTCTGTATTTTACTATAAATGTGATAATACCCAATTGCCATTCTTGTGGTATATTTTGAGATTGATAAATGTGATTTATTATTTGAATAATGTATTGGTAAATAAAGCTGGTGAAGTAATTGTAGTATCCCGAATTTTTTCTATAAAGACCAATTTCTGATATTTTGTATTTTTTTAAATTTCGTTCCAATACTGTTTACTTTGCTCTTTGTTGATGTCATTATATGACTTAATCCATACGTCTATTTTCTATTCTTAAATCATTTTTTGAATTGATTTATTTTGTTAATTTCTGTTTTAATTTAGTATCGTCCATAAATTTGTTGTTTGTATTTAATTAGTCTTAGGCTTTTTATATACATTGGTATGTGTTTTTAATATACTAAACATATTATAGAAATAGGGTATATAGTGTTCTTGTTGATTATTGGGTGAGTATCAATGAATGTATTCGTGTTTTTAGTCACGTTGTCCAGGTTACAGTTTTTATACCGAAGTATAGTTATATTTATTACATTTATAGAATAAATAATAAAGCTTAAAATATTTTAATAAAACACGGATGTTTCAAGAGTTTCGCTTTATTATGTGGAAGCACTGCTAAAATTGTTTAACAACACCGTGGCTTAATCAGGCAGATGAATAATTCTCATTACTCATCTGCTAATGAGAATTACTCACCTACTTCATAAGGTCACGGCATTTCTTACCACCTTGGTGTGTCAAGTGTTCATATAAATTTTAAGGTTTTTGCGCGAATTTATTAACAAGTATATTCAAAACTAATATAATATACGAAGCTTATTAAGTAGAAACTATTCCAACAACACATAACAATCTAACTATTATTTTTATCACAGAAACAATTTCAAATGAAAAACTGTACAAACTACAAAATTATAACGCGGAATACAATTCCTGAGATTCCAGAGGCAGATGAATAACAATATTTATAAAAGAAGACACAGAATACAAAATATTAAATAATATAACAGTGAATAGGCAGAAAGACCTCTGGTCGATAGCCTTTTGACGAACTAACTCACTAATACATCATCCATTATTCATTATTTAAATGTAAATATGTATAGTTTGTCAATAAAAATGTGTATATATATATAACAGTGAACAAAATACAAATTATAACAATATCCCTAATAAAAGAAAAAAACAATAATCTCACTAATACGTAAACCACCACAAATAAACCTTAATAAACTAAGAAATACCCTAAAAATTCATATACTAAACAGAAGAAAAACTCATATCATAATAGGAGACATAAACATTAATATACTAGAAAAACAGCATTTCAAAGGACTACAAAAATATCCTAAGAGAAAACAACTACAAAATAGTAAATAAAATAACAAAAAAATCATACACGAGGCTAAATAAAAATGAAAACAACTCCATATTGGACCACATAATTACAAATAATATAAACTTAATAGAGAACATTGAAGTAGAGAAATCAAGCATATCTGACCGTAATGCAATAATAACAAAAATAAAAGACCAAAAAATAAAACCAGAATACAAATTCTTTGAAATTACTAAAGTAGACCAAACACAAATAACAGAAGATATAACATAACATTGACATAAATAAATTAAACAACTTTCAAAAACGCTTCAAAATATAATAGAAAAGAACGAGGAAGTAAAAAGAATTAAAAGAAACGCTGAAAACCCATGGATAAATGAAAAGATTATGAAACAAAACAAAATATTACAAAAATAAATTTCAAACGAATATAAATTACCCCAACAAATTTTGGAAACTAATAAAAATCCAAATAAATAAACAAAGTGAAAAGATTATAAAAGAAATACGAAAGAAAATGAAACCAATAAAATCGATAATACAGGAATAGCTAATGAAATAAATCTGTTCTTTACAGAAGTAGGACAAAAATTTGCGGAAAAACAAATAAACGACAAGAAAACGATACTTAAAACAACGGTAAGAAATAAACAGATCGAAAATATAACATTCAGAAAAACAACGTATGAAAAAGTAAACGACTTAGTGAGTAAATTAAAAGATAACAAAGCACCCAGATTTGACAAAATAACCAACACAAAATTAAAACAAAATAAAACGAAATTAACACCAATAATTATAAAAATTATAAATACAGTTTTAGAAGATGGCATATACCCTAACTATATAAAAAGAGCCATAATTATCCCTATATATAAGAAAGGTGATAAAAACTTACCAGAAACTACAGACCAATTTTCACTAAACACTAAACAAAATACTCGAAAATATAATACAAATGCAATCACGGATCCTACAAATACAATATTATATACCACAACCAATATGCTTTCCAACAATATTCAGGGACAACATCAGCAACATATAAACTAATTAACAACATAAAATCCAAATTAGACCTAAAGAAATAAGTAGCAGTAATTTACATAGACGTTAAGAAGGCTATCGATACCATCTCTAAACCTAAACTTCTAGAGAAACTAGAAGCAGTAGAGATAAGGGAAAAGGAACTAAAATTGTTAAAAACATACCTTATGAATAGGACACAGTGGGTGAAAGCAAATGGCACAGAGAGTCAACTGCTAGAAGCCGAATATGAAATACCTCAAGGAAACAGCCTACTGCCTGTACTGTACATCATATATATAAATGACCTCATATAACTGAACTTGAAAGGAAAGCCATAAATATATGCCGATGACACCTGCATAGTCTATTCCGGAAAAAGCTCCGATGACATACAAAATAATATAAATAGTAATATGAAGATGTTAGAACATTTGTACTTCAATAACTTATTGACAATGAATGATACAAAAACATAACATATGATAGTTAATAGCAAGAAAGATCAAACGGAAATCAACGTAAAAATAGAAGGAACAAAGATAAATCAGACATCTGAAGTAGATTATTTAGAACTAGGAATACAAAAAAAACTGAAATGGCACAAACACATAAATTATGTTATATATGTTGGATGCTTCTACTTCGTTAAACATTTCTGTAAATTGAATAAAACAGGATAACTTTGTTTGTATAACTTGAAATCTTTTTTTATTGTGACTAGTTTCAAGTTATACACACAAAGTTATCGTGTTTTATTCAATTTACAAACACATAAATCAATTAACTGAAAAATTCACCAGAACAATAGCAGCAATAAAAAACATTTAAAAATAAATTCCAACAACAACTAGAAAACAAATCTATCGTGCACTATTTACATCCCTAAATAACTATCTAATAAATATTTGGGGTAATACAACCAAAAAGAACCTAAATAAGTTACAAATACAACAAAACAAAATACTAAAACTATTACATAAATTAGACAAAAAACCAAGATAATTAAACTTTATGAACACACAGAAGTACTAAACATCAAAAACATGATAAGCTTAAGCAACTTATTCATGATTTACAAAATAAAAAACAATCTAATGAAAACCAGTGTAAAATTGTAATTAAATAGAGAATTCCACAATTACCAAACAAGGAGAAGATCAGATCTATGGACAGAAAAATTCACAACAAAAAAATACTTACAACTACTAACAACTGACAGCATAAAACGATATAATGAACTATATGACTACAAAGAAAAATAAAATATACTCAGTTCAAATTAAAACTTAAAAATAAAATTATAAACAACCAGCTAATATAAAGTCATGGAACAAATAAAAAGAAAAAAACTAAACCATTCCTCAATACCGTTAGCACGAGATGGGACACCACACCCGCAAATTGCAAGACGAGGAAAGAGGGAGAAAAACACCAAGAATGATTACAGAATTTACATATTTATTAAATTTTAAACTAATTTTTGTAAATGTATACGAGTACATAAATAAATCTATAATCTTATGAAAAAAAAAACCGGACACAATTCGTATTTTATCAAAAATTTTGAAATAGCATCTTTACTTTTATTATCTGCTTTAAGAATACTTTCTCCGTGGCGAATATACAGGGCATATTATTGTATGTTGAAGGTATATTTTGGTATATATTTTGTACTGAACAACATAAACCTTACTTTATATGACAGACATTTCCTAGTATCACAAGTAAAATATTAATATAGAATATGTAGAGAAACAGAAGTATGAGCTAGTTACATGAAAGAAAGCAAATTTTACTTTATTGCTAAAGAGAAACGTTGTAAAACCTTGATATGTTTATATTGTTTAATGTAATCCTGGGTTAAATGAAACTTTATGGGAATTTAAGTAAATGTCAATTTGGATTTTTGTTTTCTTTTTGGTTCTGAAGATTCAATTACATTATCCCAATAATTAAAAGCAATTATGACGTTTGTAAGACAGATAACTCCAGGCTGAAAGACCGCAGGTCAATAGCCGATTGACAAAAAAATAAATAAATTATTGTATAATATCATTGTCTTATTGTTAACCAAATGTAAATTATTTTCTTTTTTCTGTAAATAAATATGTTTATTATTATTAAAAGCAATAACCACCCTAAAAAATACAAAGATGTTCGATGTTACCAACATGTTTTCAAATGAATTTTTAATAATTATACAACATTTGATAGACAAACTAAATAACGATATCGTCACAAAGTCAGAGTTTTAAGTCATTTAATCAAAATTGTAAATTCGACAATAATTTTTAACAACAAATAACAGGACTGGCTATGGCTTCGACATTTTTGTGGCATATATTTGGTATATATTAAAGAACAAATATTCAATATATACTTTGTTAACAAACACATATATTTCTGGTACCGACATGTGGGCGACATAATTGCTTGGAACAATGCCAATTTTTGGATATAATTAAAAATATGCATACCAGAATTAAATTTACCCTCGAATGTGTACAACTTAAACAAATTAACTTTTTAGATCTTGCATTGCGTCACAATAACAATAAGATTGAATTCTAAATATACACAAAATTTACAAGTGTCGATTCCACCACCGGTTTTAATTCTAACCATCCAGTACCCCACGAGTGAGCAGATTATTATGTTATGATACATAGACAATTTTTGATCCAAT
Source organism: Ontholestes murinus (assembly GCA_963969525.1). Taxonomy (NCBI): domain Eukaryota; kingdom Metazoa; phylum Arthropoda; class Insecta; order Coleoptera; family Staphylinidae; genus Ontholestes; species Ontholestes murinus. Next base: position 33,393,717 of record OZ018397.1, read on the forward strand.
TGTCAACAAGTGAATAAACCACCGAATTAAATAATTGTATATCCATTAGAGAAGCAAACGGGGTTTCAGTAATATAATACAAAAATCAATTAATTAAAAACCGATACCAAAATAGGATAGGTCAAGTATACCCAATATCTCCTAATACAACCAAACAACCATTTACCACATTAACTTATTTTGGTAAAACCTCAAACAAAATTGCAAATAATCTCCTAAAACAAAATCAAAAAGTTTCATTAAGACCAAATAATAAATAATCAAATATTATATTCAATGAGAGGAAGAAGAAAAAAATGAAACGTTTCGAATGCATTAGCTTGTATATAGAACAAACAGGGCTAAGCTTTGAAAAACTACATTCCAAAGATTTCCTCGCTTTTATTTATACACAGTCAAAATCACAGCTTGATTTTCAAACATAGTTTAGAGTGCAAAATCGCCTTTCTCGAAATTAACGAAATGAAAATTTTGCATAACTGTACAAATAGGTATAAGCTAATCTATTAGGAACAGCCAAAATACATAAAGAAAGCACTAATCCAAACGTTAATCTGTTAAAAGATCAAACATATTTAGTATCTACACCTCTTTTTAATTTACGGTAAGGGCTGGAATATCCAAAAATTGCACCTGTTAATCAAGCTTTAAAATATCCTCACTTAAATTACTAAAATTACATTATTTTGCCTGAACATTAAGATTGTGATTTACATTATAAACATCTTGAAGTATTTTTCCTTGGTTTATCAATGTTGTGTCATCTCCAAACATAGATCATTTCTTTCGCCTATATAATGAGATAGATCATTTATATAAATAAGAAAGAGGGTCGGGCCTAGCTTAGAAACTTGCGGCACCCCTCTGTTAATAATGTATTCATTTGACATTTTGTTCTGTAATTTAATGATCTGAGATCTGTTTGATAAATATGTTCGTTATCAGCTTACAGCTCGTGTGATGAAAATGATAGAAATATAGCTTTTGGATTTAGGAGAAGAATTTCGTTACTAATACTGTCAAAAGCTTTTTCTAAATCGAGAAATGTAGCTTGAAAAAATTCTCTGTCATTAAATGCAGTAAGGCATTGATCAATGAAAGATAAGGTGGAAGCTGTCGTAGATTTTCTGTATCTAAAACCATGTTGACTTTGAGATAATATGTTTTTCTTTTTAATATAATCCCATATTTAACAATTTAACAAGTCTTCAAATATTTTAGATATAATAGGCAAAATCGAGATTGGCCTATGGTCAGTATGTGGCCCTTTTTTATACACTGGTATAATAATTGCTATTTTTAGGCAAGAATGGCTAAATTGATTAGATTAGTTAAAATATTTAATATGGGTTCTTTCACCGCTTTTATTATCTCTGCAGTACACTCATATACATCCCTACATTGGCTATTTTTTAGTTTATTGATGGAATCTATCACCTGAGCACTAGATACAGTTGCAAATGTAGAGTAGTAGGGTTGTTAAGGTTTAAAAGTATTCTCGACAAATGATTAGTAAAATCATCTATCGCCGGCATAATATCAGAGCAAGTTTCTGATTTATTTGCACGATAAGAATTTATTATTTGCCACATTGCCTTTGGTTTATTATTTGATAAGCTGAGTCTGCTATTATTTAACTTGCATGCTTCATAATAAATTTCTTTATTGTATCGTTCGTTAATTTCATCTCTAACTGCTTTGTTTCGTGAACTTGTATTCTGTTGGTATGTTTCATCTGCTAATTCTAAAGTATTCTTAAGAGTTAATAGATATTTACTATATTTAATGGGATAATGCATATTAGACCGATAAGTTTTCAGCGGGAAAGCAGTGACAATCGAACGGTGTAAGATGTCCAAAAACATATTAAATTTATCCTCTAAGGATAGTAAACTATTATTTATAAATGACCAGTCGGTATTTGATAGGAGGTGTTCTAGATAAAATTTACCTTCAGGTGTTATAGGTCTACAAATATTTGTTGTTGTTGTTCTTCCTGCTAATAGGTATTTGTAATTGAACATCCAAACCCACATGATCAGACAAACCCGTATATCTAAGGGGTTGCGCGTAATATATTAATGTTACGGAAAATATGGTCAATTTTATTACTATATCTAGTATTAAATTTAACAAATGCACTTAGACCCAAGCTTTTAAAATTACATACATTTATAGTGTCTCTCGATTGATTATTATTAAAATTTATATTAAAATCTCCCCCTACAATAATTTGGTTTTTCATTAGATCAAATGATGACAATAAGTCATTGAAACTAGTTAAAAACATATTTATGCTGCCACTAGAAGGTCGGTACACATTAACAACGATTAAATTGAGATCTGTCAGTTATATACATAATAATTGCAATACTCCTTTTATAGAGCAATGGTTCGGGATATATTCTCTTGGTGTTAGTAATTATAGTTTTACACAGGCTAAGAGATATGTGATAGACAGTAGATCACAGTAAAAAGAAAATCATAGTTAAACTACCATAATACATTCTTCTCACCATATCTCTAAAACAGTCCCCATACCTTTCTTTTGGATGTTACACTACATCTTTATTACAACATTAGTTTTATTAGTTCGTGTATGATATATCACTTAGTTTATGGACTTTATTTATAATAAATAATTTCTAAAACTTTTGAAGTAATCTGGTATCTGATTGTAATTACCAATACATATTGGAGTGTTTTTTCTGAGGCCCATTAAAAATTTTGATTTCTATATCGCAATATCTTTGAAAATTGACATGCTTCGTGTATCATTCTACACTTATCACTTCCATAAAATATAAACTATTCATTCTTTTAAAAATAGTAAATTCAGCGAGAACAACACGGAGATGTAAATTAAAAATGTTTAGTATTAGAGAGGATCATATAGTATCAATAAATAGTACACATATTTTATTTAAAATTAATAAAATATGATTAAATTTTCATTATTTTATTATTTAAGTGTAGATTTAAAAATATTCGTTTTCCCAAATGGCAATCAATAATAGGAATTATACATATTTTTTAACCATTTAACATATGTAAGAATGTTGCTTTTCTAGTATCTTAAAAATAAATATACTCATTTTAACAAATATTAATAATTGGCACTAATATTGTCGGCGTTTTTAAGTGCATAAAAACTGTTAAGAACCGGATTTCAAAAAAAAATCACAAGTGACCTATTAATTAAGGAACATGCTTTCAAAGTTTGCATAACTGTAAATTCACCATTGGCGGTGTTCATGTCGAGTAGGCAAGAAAAAAAAAGAACTGGTCCTCATAGTTAGTATACAGCAAATGACCATTATGCTAAATTAGAATAAACTACAGATTTAATTAAACTTAGTTATTAGAAGAGTTATAAGGAAGTACAAGTCAACGTAGGTTTTCTAATGTAGATAATTTGATGAATTTATTTAAACTACGCGCAATAATGAAATATTTATATATCAGATAATCACGACAAAATAAAATTGTCATATTTATTAAATTTAAATTTAGAAAACCTTATGTTCATCCATTTCTATCGTCTTGTATTTCTAAAATTTTATATCATATATAAGTTTCGAAATTTGCACCTAAAATTTTCATATTTTCAGTCATGTAAAGTAATTAGTGATCTTATCAATCAGTGATAAGACATTTTCTATTATAATCCTAATATTATTGAACTAATTTTAATAAGTAATATATGGGTTAAATTACGCATACAATTGATCTTTAGTTATCGTCCATATAATTCTAAATAAATTGTCAATTTACTATTATTTTATTATTTATTATTATGAGTATAAATACCCTATGAATATAATTATTTTCTTTTTTTTAATCCCGCTGTAACAGTGATTTAATTTTAAGACCTTTGATTAGGTTAAAATTAACCTTCAAATATAAAAATAATATATCAATTATTACTCTTCATTATAACATATGTCTGTATATTCATTATATTAGCCTAATATTGTTGAGTTGTTTTGCAATGCTTTGCATTAAATATATAGAAAATTAAAACAGTTTAATCATGATGTTGGTAGCGACCGTTGCTTCGTGGTAATCCATAATATAGGCATTGAATAAAACTCTTACTCTAATTTTAACTATAGTTAATTTATTATAATTAATACTGTGTTTTATTTTTAAGCAGTATAAATAAAAGTGAGCAAGATGTGGCCAATATATTATAAATTAATTTAAATGTTAATAATTATACTATAATAAGAAGAAATTATTTAGAGCTGTCAAATTAATAGTGAGTGATGGGATATGCAACGACTTTCCATTTCCGTCCGTAGAGAGTGCAATGTCGTGGACCACCTCCCGACAATAAATAATAACCGCACCAGAAGTAAAAGTATTCGCCGTCATACCATTTCCTGATGAACTCCACTTAAAGATAAAGCTTTAAGTCTTTGACAACAATGGCCACTAAACATGAGAAAAGTGAAGGTTGTTCTGGATTAAATGCGAGAATGCGGCCTCATTAAAACGTTAAATACCTGCGGAGGTATGAGAAAGAAGAACTGCAGCAGCACTGAAACAATAGCTGCAGGAAGATGTCATGTTTGATTTTTTCGTAGATAAATTTTTATAAAAAAAGTTAATACAATTCTTTGGATAATGAACATTCCCGGAAGAATTATTTAACTGCACTGAAGTGCATTTTTATCTCAAAATTATTAAAATAATATTTTAATTACCTTAATAGTAATGTTTCGTATTTTTTTTAATCATAATACTCGTATCTGGTTCATAAGTTCTAAATTTGAAAATACGCGTTTGAAATGTTAAAAATATAGCTAATAAAGAATTCAAAATCTTCTTATATAAATAATAATAATTATTTTTAAATAACATTTATTCATATTAAAATATACAATCAAAGAAAAATTATACATCTACTTACAATGTGAAGTAGCGTGAACAAAATCAATGTAAAATGAAAATATATGGTCACACATTATCAATGCCACTGTTTATTTTTTCATTGGCATAGTTTTGATAATATTTTCTAGCTTCCTAACAGTAAAATTGTATTGAAACACTACAACTTTCTTCACAAATTTGTTCGTGTTGCTGTTTCAATACAATTTTACTATAATAACCTTCACATAACTCAAGAAATATATTTCTATTCCAATAGTTATTGGATGTAAATATATACTATTATCATTTTTTTTAATTTGAAGGTGATTCTGTGATTTGTTGATGGTTTGGTGTGGTTAATCATCAACAAATCACAGAAACACCTTCAAATGATAAAAAATGCAAATTTAAAAAATATTTATTTTGTCTGGATTTATTGTCTTAAATACATTTAATTGTTGTTTCCCTTTAACAATTACTAAATATCAACTAACAGTGTTTTTATATCATTACATATTATTGCATTTTACAGATACCTAATTGTTTATAGTATATTTATTTAATTAAGAAAATCAGTTCCATCTCTAGACAACAGATAAATCCTTGAATCAGTCTCTAACTTTATAAATAATATAAATTAAAATATTTGAATGTGTTAGAATGTTCTTCATTTCTAATCAGTAACTCGTATTGTAGTATTATTAAGAATCGAAATATATTTTTAAATTATCTCTCTATTTATGTTCCATTTATATTATATTATATTCTGCACATTTCTTGAATTGAATTGCAGGTGCACGAGTTCAAGCAGATCAACAATACAATTCGATTTCGCATTCTTTTGATTAAAAATACCCCGCCGGGCATCATCGATTCCATTAATTATATCTTGTATTTAATTATTTCGGAACTTCTTAGGCAGTTCAACTGAAATCGATTTATGTACAGTTACGCATTGTTATTCAGAGGCGAAAGTTGATTCTTGAAAATAATTACTCATCCAAGTGAATATAATTTATTCATTACTTGTTTTCGTGCCTGTCTATCTGCCCACCTATTTTACCAAAATTGACTCCCTCCTGTTCACCCACACTAGGCGTTTGCATCACGTTCACTTTCGGGTTCTGCATGATTAGTCATTAATATCCAAATGATTTAAACTACGCCCACATATACTTGTAAATTTTTACATCAATTAAAAATATGTTTTATTTATTAATATTAGCGTTGGTGTACAGCTAAATTGAAATGAATCAAAAATAAATTATAAATGGAGCATAATTTATAATTTCCTTTGATCTTCGCTTGATATTATACAGGGAGATTTATTTCAGAGATAACAAGCCACTGTTAAGTTACACTTTATTTAAAGAAAAGGATGAAATGTTTTATTATTTCCTAGTTAAGGTCATTCTTTAATGATATGATATGATATTTATATATAAAATCGCTTTACAAAACTTTACTACATTTAAGGATATGAAAAAAATCTTAGGACTTTAAGATAAAACAGACAAGAGTAGAAAATTTTGTTAATACAGTTTAGTTATTCTTACTGCATTTTAATCCACCAGTGGAGCTATGTTGGGCAGCATGAACATATCTAAAGTTGAGCCTGCGTGGCTTCTTAATTGATTTGATTTTATTAAAAGATTTTGCAGCTTTTGCAAATCCTTAAAAATATGTATCATTAAATTACATTAGATATTAATTATTAGTTCTATTGCCATACCTATAAAAAACATAGTGCTTAAAGAACCATTTCAGAAATATTTCTTTGGTCGAAATGAAACACACTAATAACTTTGTTTGTATAACACGAAATTTCGTGTTATACAAACAAAGTTATTAGTGTGTTTCATTTCTATTCAACATGTATAACGAAGTAGAAGCCTTCAACATTAACAACATTTCTTTGGTCATCTATGCAAATTTTTAAGTCACAATAAACGAGATTAAAAATTTCTAAATTAATTTAGAGAGAGAGAATAGTATCTCTATTCGAACATTTAATACAATTTTGAGGAATATATACAGATGATTTACAATAATGGTTAGTCTGTCCATTTGGGCCGACCGGTCTTTCTGCCCATTAATTTTTGCTTTTTTAAATTTTATGTGTAGCATTAAGATAAATAAGGGATGACCGATACTCTGTAGTAGATTATTCTAGATAGTAAATAAAATATTTTCGACGTATTTTATAACTATTTGTTGTATAATATAGACAAACGAAGTTTTCAGTATATAATCATTTTTTGACAAAACTATAGTTTTTACTGTTGCAGGTCATTATCAAATACTGAATGAAGAATAAATATAAAGTATTAACAATTTATTGATGACAAGTGAAACTTTGATTAGTATGATTAGAGAAGTTAATTCAGTGTGCAAAGTGATGTTTTCAGAAGCTTATTAAAACATTATAAGAGCTTAAATAATGATGATGAAATTAAATCAGTTCGTTCGATCAGTTGATCAGTGTTATTATTCTTATTTTAATGGTGAACCCTTAATGACTCTAAAAATTAAACGTTTAGCCTTTATTAAAAACGTAAAAATTTTAATTTATCAATATGGAAAATTAATGGTGACATACTAGACTATATTTAAATTTTTTATCAATGTTAGAATGCTCTAAAACTTCCAAAACTTTGTCCTGTCTGTTCTACATGTGTGCTATTATATTTGGAACATTAAGTTTGCTGTACTCCCGATTATTTTATTGATTTTATTTTGTTTTTGGTGTTAAAGAGTAAGTTTGAAAGTTCGCTCGTCTAAAACTAATCTGGTGATTTTATATTCTGAAGATATTCGATATTATATATGTTTCTTGGCTAAATTTTTGAGTAAGGTGAATTTTATTATTATTTCATTTGTTCAACCTATTTTATTTAAATGATTCCTGGTTGATTTCTAAAGTTTTTTGTTAATATATTTTTAAATAAAACTGACTGGAAAACAAATCTCCTTAGTTACTGAAATAAATTTGTCAAGTTCTGTAGCTCTAGCTGATTTTAATAAATCAATCAATATTTAATTTATATGGGACATTTATTTACTTATTTATATTAAATATTTGTATTTTTCTAGTGTCACTTAGGTTAGTAAATTACTATTATTTCCTTTCATATTATATAATTAATGAAACTTGGATATAAATGTGCGCTCTTTTCTACCAAAAATCTACAGAATTAGACAACTTGATATTAATTTTGATTTTGACGTTTTTAAATTGAGTGGCTTTCCTATGATATGACAAATATTACAGGGTACAAATTAGTGCGTCGTGACACGTGCTTAAATTTACGTTCAAATCTCCAGTATAACATTATTAATAGCCATTATTAAATTGAACAATTATGGATATCATTATAGCATAGTAATATGAGTATTATATAAACCGTAATTCATAAACTATAAATATATAACTTGTTGGAGCAGTCTGTCGATGATGCACTTGTATTTTGCGAAAAAAATCGTTTGTTTAGGAGATTTCAATATAGATTTCGGTAAACCAGACGATTACAAAACTGCTTATCTTCGTTAGATTATTAACCCAAAAAATATAAAACAAATTGTTACACTTCCCACTAGAATTACACTTTTCTTTAGCTTCGAACATAGCAAGTACTATTAAGAAAAATAATAATTTAACATTGATACATCAAAACTTGCAGTCCTTAGGAAACTGTATCAACATGGTAGAGGCACTGTCAGATGAATTTAATTGCGATTTTTTTTTTGTTTAACTGAACATTGGCAAGATGAATCGCAATTAAAAAAATTCAGATCAATAATTATATTTTACAATTATTTTTTTGTAGGGATCATTAATTAATCCGGAATACAAAACATAGTGGAACTGTAATATATGTTAAATCGACAATTAAATGTAATCAATATGACAAATTAAACTATTTATCTGAATGTAGTGTATTTGAATGTTGTAATATAACATTCACGGTTTGACATGAAAAATACATAGTAGTGTGTTTGTATAGACCACCTTATAATGATATTATACAGAGAATGGTTGCGACCGTTACTACGTGGTAATCCATACTTACACTGAATTGAAAAATTCACTATGTTTTAACCACAAAAAATTTTTTGTTAAAACATAGTGAATTTTTCAATTCAGTGTGATATTATACTTTTTTAAACAAATTTCATACTTTGTTATCCATTTTATTCGACGAAAAGTTCATTTATTTCATTGCAAGAGACTTTAATGTTGACACGTTAATCTTGAACACACACATTAAACATTAAATTTTATAAATATATTGGAAATTTTTTAACGCACATGCAACAATAACAGAACCAACAAGAGTAACATTATCTTCAAGTACGTGTTTAGATAATATAATTATTAACTATAATGGAAATATGGCAGGTAAAGTTTTCAATTTTTGTATATCAGATCACTTTGGACAATTATTAAAATGTGCTATAGAAATTACAAATAAAAAAAAATTGCCATGTTATGCCACAAATAAAATAAATGAAAGCTTTTCCATATTTTTAGAACAATTTTTGCATACATTTTCCTTATAAAACAATACACCTAAATAATAACAAAAATATAATTTAAATAATTCAAAATTAAACGAGTTAAAGAACATCTTTAAATTTATCAAATATTGTCCACGTTTAATCCGAAATACAAGATTGCCTACAACAAAACAAAATTTAGATATAATACATTATTAAAGAACACAAAGAAAATTTTTCCAGGTTGTGTGCAAATGCACTATAATTCTACAAGAACCAAATTTAATTTAAGTTACCCGATTCATACAAAGAGTGTATATGAAAATAAACTATTTTACTGCTGCATAAAATTATCACTTACCCCAAAATATAAAGATGATACAAAATCAGAAAGCACTCTTTAAATGTATATGAAAAATATCTATGCGACATGGAAGCATATTCAATACAATAATATTTTAACGTTTGTCTTGTAACGTAGAGTATTATTAGTATATGTAATAGATAACGAAATGAGGTATTATATTTTTTGTCTATATATTTATATTGTACTTGTTTGACAGACCAGTGTACTCTGCTGAAATAAATTATTTACTTACTTACTTACTTGCTTCAATTATTGATTTAACTTGCATTACAAACATTCATGTATATCAATCCGGGCTAATTAATATTGACTTTTCTGGTTACGACGTAGTTTATGTAGAAGTTCAAGACGATATTCTTTCATCACCATCTACTTTTATCTCCTTTTGTTATTTTAACCAAATTTGCTATTATGATTCAAACTCCGTAATAGCGTTATCCCCCTACCTGAATTGTTGTTTATTTTTAGTGGTTAAAACACAGTAAGTGCGTTAGTTAAGTGAATTGTTGTATTTAAATAAGGATAATGATAAAGTTGAATAAATTACAATCGGGTTTGAAAGAAGGTTATAGTTATCATACATCCTAATTGTGAATTATTAAACAACAAAACTAAAGTTTTAGTATGCGAAGTAACACACTAATCACAATTTACATATTGCTCTTAATTAGTACTTCCATGTTTATATCAAACAACTAAATTGCGCATTCAGAGAATTCAAAATTTTTGTTTAAGATTATTTTTTTGGGATGAGCAAACGAGATTACATTAGGTATAAACTTGTAGCTGAACATGAAAACCTCCGTATATTGCAATGCTATTGTTGATTATATAATATAATTTAATTCGAAACGCCTGTTTACCCCTATTAAAAACTGTCATTCAGAAGTGATGTGCATAACATTAATATAAGAATTTGTGGCCGATTTTCATCACCAGCACATAGAATTAGCCTATTCGAAAGATCGTTTAACTACACAAAAGTCAATGCTTCAAATAATATTGCTAATTCCTGCAATAGCGTCAATTCAAAATTTAGATTTAAACAAATAATATCTACAATGTCATTTGCCAAACAGTAGTATTGATATTTCGTTTATAGAGAACCGCATCTCACTGAATTACAAAATGTAACTTGACTTAAGTTATTTAATTTCTTTTTAGTGTTATTTATATATCAATGTTATTAAGTAAAGTCTATTAAAAGATCAGGTTGTACCTGTTATACATCTGAATTATATCTTATTTTCTGCAAAACAATTTGTCTGACATTTATGTCATTGTTTTCACTAATCTATAATTGTAAAATTGTATTCTTCTTTTATTAAGAAAATAAATTATTATCATTATTATTATATGAAGGCTCTGTACACCCGAGAATGAAATAAGACAGATTATGATTTGATTTATAGGGAATTGTAGAGTTGACATTGGTAGATTTTCTAAACATTTAGAATTTCATTTTACTATTTAGAAGAATTAATGTAAGGTGTAGAAAATTATTTCTTCCTCCAATGTGAATTTTATTTTTGGATGAACATTATTAATTAAGTGGTTATTAAAACACGAGACTTTTGTTTTACCACTACAGTTTTTAGAATTAGACAGTGACCATAGTTTCGGTTATAAGCTAGTCGTTATCAAATCAGAAATTAACTTGGTAACTTGTAATTCTCGGATTGGTTCATGGTTTTACTATAGATGCGATAAAACCATTAAGGTGCCATCTATTGTCTAAACGTTGCACTAGATCCCAAATGGGTGGATAACCACTGACATTGAAGGGATCTGTCAACAGCGACAATTATAACAATAATTATATTATTGTTATATTGTTCTTCAATGTTGGTTATCCACCCATTTGGGATCTAGTGCAACGTTTAGACAATAGATGGCACCTTTAGGGTTTTATCGTATCGATGGTTAACCCGAGATTCACCTCCTAAGTGAATTTCGAATCCCAGTCTCCAACTGCGCTACGCTGATGAGATCCAAAAGGATCTAAATCGGTCCGTGGCTATTGTTGACAGGGAACAATATTTAACATGGTTTTAGCATTAAAAATTACATTTAAGTTTTGTATATGCTTTAAAACTGATATTAGTGTTACATCTTTTAAGTACATTTCTAATTTTAAGACTACTAACATTGCTATAAAGATAATTGATTTGAATGTGTGTGTGGTTCCTGTTTTGCATATAAATATTTTTTGTAATTATTTTACTTCAAATTTGTGTATAAGTTAATTAAAAAAAAGACCTTTATTGGCATATCACACTCCATTAAACAAAACATCTTTCTTACAAGCTATTTACAAATCTACCCCAACCAAGCCCCCCCCCCCCCCCTTCTACCTTCTCTTTTCCTTTTTCTCTCCCTCCCCAACTTCTCCAAAGTCCTTACCCCCGCCCCATCCTCTCTATATAAGTTAATTAATTAATTCTTCTATGTGATCAACTGTTATTTCTTTAATTGTGCAAATTTAATCGTGTAGTAATTGTGGATTTAAGGGAAATTAAATGTTCTATGGAAATTTGAATTGAAATTTGCTAAATTATAATATAATCTCTATAAGTGGGTTTTCTATAAATGTTAAAATTACGTTTGTTATTTAGTTTCTTAATTTAGAAAACAAAGAAATTGTTTAAGCTGTTAGTTTATATTTCTACTGTAAGGGTTTTATTAATGTGTGAATTGAGTTAGGGGATATTTATAAATTGATTGATTTGTCTTCTAGTGCCTTTAAATCGTGCTAGTATATTATCTACATACCTAAACCACCATTTGATATGTTTTGTTGCCTGACGGAGAATCTTCTTCTATATTTGACATGAAAAGGGACTCAAATAAGATCCTATTTCTAATCATTTCAACAATGTATCGGACTGTTGCTAAATTAACTCAACATTATTCAAGAAATATACTTCTATATTTTTTACTTCCTTCTGAATATGGACAATATTTTATGTAAAAAAACATATGTAAAAAAGTATGTACCCCTTTTAATTGGTATAAATACTTACAGTTTCTTGAATTAACAATAACTACGAAGTCTAGCCGTTTATTTAGAAATAAATAAAAAAATATGATTAGTATTGCATTTAGATGAGAAAGAGGTTTTTAACTCTAAACTCTAAATATGGTACATGTTCCTTGTGACATAAAGGCCTTAGAGGTAGAAATAGGTTAGGAGATTATTAGGGTTAGGAAGATGAATATCTGTGGGTGTTAATTGTGGTTAAAAGTCAGGTAATTTAGATGTTATATTTACTTAATATTAGACTTTTTTTTAAATTTATTTTAATAATTATTGATCATTGATTGTTCGTGAAAAATTAATATTTAAATTAATTATTTTACTAGTCATCAAACCATCATTTCTTATTAATATCTTATGTAAATAATGAAAATATTATTACTCCAGTATCACACATAAACGTTTGTATGGCATTAATTTACTTTTTTTTCAAATCTTATCTATCGTATTTAACAATAACTAATTTATACTTTTGTTTCAGGTAAATATCATCATTATACAAAATAGCATCATAATAAAGTGTAAGTAAAATTCCATTAAAGTATAAGTTGCTATTTATTACAGAAAATAAATTAAAAATTAATTAATACAACATCACTTCAACATTATTTCGTCCTAAGCAGTCAAAATTACATATTGATCTAATAACAATCAATACATTCTAATAGTTTACAGGTCATGATAATATATAACTTGAACATTTTTTTTTGTAATTTTCTATTAATTTGCTGTGAAAAATAAACAATCAATAATACGGATATGTACTAAGTTGTACAAAATTTATATGAATCGATTTTCTACCTCACAGAGGTAGAAAATAGTGTAAAATTAGAAGACCAAGACAACATTTTTAATATATTTATTTCAAAGCCTTCCTTTCACAATATTTCAATCTAATTTCTTCAAATGGGATAGCAAATAAATGTTTCTAGAATGCTCAACTAAATGCTTTATTTCATCCTATTGTAATAGAATTGGTTTGAAAAATGATAATGGTTTTTATGTTTAAGCTCATTTTACAGAAAATATAAAGTTTGCACAAAATATTAGTCTAAATTATTATTGTTAATTGTTGGTTATATTTTCAAAATTCTTTAATACGAATTTTGAAATCAAGTTTATAAATAAAATCAATAATATTTCTTTGCTCTTAATTAACTTTTATTTGTGTCTATATTTAGAAAAATTGATTTATTGATTATATTTCACATTTTCACTCAAAGAAATTCTAACAATTAATATAAATTTACAATCTACTTAATAATTTGAAGAAACAAAATCAAAAATGAGTTTCGAGTCTGCACTATTCTAATGAAATGCAAAATAGATCGAACGCGGTCTTTACAGTTATAGCAACTTTTTTCAAAAACATTTCAGTTTGCATTTTCTATTTCAAATAAAAAAGGATCAAACATTAATTTAAGATTTCTACAAGTGTAATATGTTCTGTATATTGAAAATTTTTTCTCGTTTGTTAGATGTTGAGATTTTCTACCTTTCGACGACATCAAATTTATTTCTTTAGGAGCTCTGCTAGTTTAGAACTAGTATTCATTTACGTGGTATGTTCATTTATAAATTAGTTCTTTTTAGTTATGTCTGATTAGTCCTTTGATCGCAGAGGTGGCACCTTAGAATTATTATAATTCGACCTCTCTATAGTTTTATATCCTGCGTTGATTTATTAATTGGCAGCAAATCTTCTTGAAAGATTCGTGAATTGGGTAGTATTAATGTTAATTGTGGGTTTTCATGTATTAGGTAAGCTGGTTCCATTATCTCTCATATTATTATTTCCCTAAATATGGGTTCGTTAAAGATTATTTAAAAATTTCTTCATATTTTTCGTCGAAATCTAACTACTCGGAAATTATATTGTACGATACAATTTTTATTACAATCCCCACATAGAATTTCGTATACCCTTAAGTTTTATAATAATTACCCTCATTTGGTAGACATATTTTTTACTTTCAATTTTGTTTTGTTATTTTTTCTTGTCTTAAAGTCTATGAAGATAAGGTATGCAAGGTAAGATAATGGAGGCTTTAGTATTTTGAAAAAATTCAGCTTGCAGTAAGACTTGAAGAATATTCTGTGACTTCCCTCGATCTTTTCGTCAAAATTGCAAATATTTTTTAAATCAAATTTGTATTAATTTGTTTATAAACAAATAAAAATATCAAGAACAATATAATTACCATCTGGACACCCGTATTAAATACTTTCTTTATAGAAGAAAATAGTCTTTTAACCATATTGTGCAAAATATAAATGAAATATAAATATAAATAGCACACTTTATTATTTTTATCTTTAATAAAATACAATTAACTTATATTTTCCATATTGTATTTTATCATTATCATGGATTTAGTTATATTTATACTAACTTGCTTACAGATTGCTATTAATAAAATAATGTTGGCTCAAATAAATGTTAACCTCCTGTATATCCTATAATTTAAAAAATAATTAATAATACGATTACCTAAACTGAACGAACTTTATTCGTGACCTAAAATTTCCATTAATTCGATGTTCTGTTATCTATTATTATTATTATATGTTTTTATTCTATATAATTTAAGCTTTTTTTATTAGGCGGAATAAAAGTAATTATTCCGATAATTCACTAGAAAACGCATAATATTCAATATGTTTCTCTAACACTTGTAAAAATCCCCATACTCGTGACTATAAAGTTTTTTGTTTTGTTTCAAATCACAGCGTTTTATTCATCGTTTTGACGACTCGTGACTCTATAGATGAATTGCAAAAGTAAATGTTCACGTGCATTCTGAATTTTCCTCATTTTCCCTCTGCGATATTTCAGGCACGTAAAACAAAAGAGAGAGACACGAGATAAAATTGAATGGGTGTGCACCGGATGAAAGGAAGAGTTCGCGTGAACGTTCCACTTAAGACCGAATTACAAAAATGCATGCACCTAGCGCACGTTTGAACTTTGCAATCAACCAATCACGCTGATATTTTAATGAAGCACACTCGAGTTATGACGCAATATTACTAAACGAACCGATTTAATGTAACGAACGTAATTATTGAGAAATTAAATTTAGAAACAAGACTGGTTGCCTCAGGTTGCTAAACTTGTAATTATTTTTAATGATGTTTGTAATCAGTCATTGTTAAAAATAAGCCAGTTTTTGTTATGAAATCAGTCCATATTATAATTATACGTAATTTAAATGATATAAAAGGTAGTGTAAGTTTGCTTGAAATAATAAAAATAATAGATATTTCTACGTATTTAATCAACATACGGCAAAAATTCAAACTATATTTTGTCTTTTGATGAGTTTTAAAAACCCGATTTGTTTTGAAGTTATATGAGAAATAAAATTTTCGACATTAACAACATTTTATTACCAAAAATTTATTGTATTCTCTCAATCTATAATACAAGAACTGTCTGCCGAATTCTTGCAAAAACAACATGGTCATTTTGATTGCGTACACATAGCAATTATCCGATTTTGCAAGTCTTCAACATTTTCCACTTGAATTGTGTAAACTAATTACTTAGTCTAAGAATCAATTCAAGATATTTAGGCCCGGGGATCATGCAGGTCATAAGTAAGGTCTTACTCTATCAATATAATGATCTCCGTATGTAACCACACTAAAATGCGTTGGTGCACTATTCTGCATTTCTTGTTGCTAATAGTACATCCTCCATAAACTAAGGTTTCTGTTCTTCTAAAGAGTTTCGATACACCTCGCCACTAAGTCTTTCTAGTAGAAATGGCAGTCTAATTAGCCAATAATTCACAATCCTAACCCAAACGTTAAACGAAAACTGATGTTGAAACAGATCTTCAAATATCTCATATGGATTTTGTTCAGCCTGCATATTATCATTGTCTGGCTGGTAATGAGTTTCCATCAGCAAGTCCATAAATGAAGTGCATGCCAGTCATCTCGGCGTTCGTTTGGCAATTCATGATAAAAACTTTCACTAACAAATGTTTAACTATTAAATACATAGAATAAAAGTCAAACAGCCCAACGTTACTCAGTCTCAAAACAATAGACAGATACCAAATGATCAATCACCAGACATATTCAAATATAATCGACGTTTAAACTGTGTTACAGATAAAAACTCATTTTTAAACGATCGTTATTACTTCCAAAGAAATATCAGTAAAATTAAGAGTAAAAATCAGTTCGGTCCGTTTTATGGTCAAAAATGCATTTATTTTAGAATAAAATGAATTATCAAATAATCAAAATATTGCATATTGCTACTATTTCTTACTACGTAGGCAATTTATAAATTCCATCTCAAAAAAAAGTCAGTGCAATCGAAATAAAATTGTGCCCTGTCAAATGAGAACGTAAATTCTCAAGCAGAAGAATACTTTGTTATGTCTTTGTTAATACTCCTACCATTTTTCTCTTAATGCGTGGCCCAAACGAATCAATTGTGCACATTACCCATCGCCCGTAATGCAATCACCAGATAGTAACACAACACACAAAAGCCTTTTAGTCCTACCATATTTACTGTACGACGCAGTTACTTAATCAACGCAAAAGCCAAGTTTTTTTTATAAAACTCAGTGCAATGTAAACTAAATATTATATAAAAATATTTAATATCGGTAAAACCACCTAAACCATTGTTATTAATATTCATAACAGCTAAACACATCTTTAAAAATGGACCTTAATATTTTTTAGTTTCTCTAATGTTAAGGCATTTAAAAATATAATAGTATAGTTTGAAAAATGTACAGAAGATTTAAAAAAAAAATAAAATAATGATACAGATAAAAAAAAAACTTCATTTAAATTACATAACTGGGATTTAACTATTTCAATTTATTATATTCAAGCACATTATATGTTAGGGATTACTATTATCATTAACATCATTACTGGTGACAAAAAACTTGCATACGAAAATTTGTAAAGAAAATGTGTTGGTTACATTAATTGAACTAGAAATATATATTGAAAATATAAAGCATTAAGACCAGCTGATTTATATGTTATAGGAGGGAAAATTATAGGAAAGTTGAAATTAGAGATTGTGGCATTTTGTGTTTTATAAATTCATTATAGAATAGTACATATAATAAATTATAATTATATTGCTAACTACTAATAATAATAATAAGCTATCTTTTGTTCTTTCATCTTTAAATAAATTCATTATAAAATTTACGTTAATTTCTGTTTGTCTCATTTCTAATAAAAATAATTATCCTTCTCATATGACTTAATATGCAAACATAGTCCATTTTACGTGAATGTTCTAGAAAAAAATCAACGAAAAGTAATTTTACTTCTCATATTTTTGAAACTAAATTCATTTAGAAACCATACACCTATGTTAAAATTTGACAAAACCAAATGGAAATAAACTCGTGTTGTTTTGATAGCTTTGCTTTTTGTAACTCGTAAATTACTTTTGTATAATTGAATATCTCTCATGTTATTAGCCAGAAAAGTAGTGGTTTCAGTACAAACTGTTTACTTTTCCACAACGTAAAGGCCTTATATATTTGAATAGTAATCACTTAGTTCTAAAAATAAAATTATAATTGGTATGCAAAAAAATTTACTATGATATAACAAAAATAAAAATATACAATTTCATACCTACCTTCGAGAATTTCGTAAAGATATTAACAACAGAATAGAGAATCACTATTTCAGTCAATTTTAAAACATAATTTAAAATTGAATCAGTTAAAACAAGAAAATATTATATTTAGTACATTACTTCTCTTCACGAGTTATAACCTCATTTAAGATTAACTTCAATAAAAGATTACTTTTACAATGGAATCAAATATTTATCAAGTCACTAGAAATTTAAAAAGGAATTTATGACATTTAGTAATTGTAAAAGAATCAAAAATATAATGATCTAAAATATGTAATTTTATCACTAGCAGCAAAATATGTATTAAGAAATCTATAACATACTCCAATACAGAATTAAAAGAGAAAGACACAATAATGAATACTCACAACAAATTCTGTAAAGAAAACAATTTAATTTAACTTTATATAAACTATAATTATAATTACAACTAAAAATTACAGGTATAAATATATGAAAAATCTTAACAAACAGCGTTGAAAATTGGAGTGTATATTAAGTGAATCTTAATTAGTCCATGCTTTCAGAATTTCCAATGATTTAAAGAAATCCATTTCTCGCTTATATTCGAAGTAATGTTTTATGAAGTGTACATTCCCCCCAAAAGAATGATTCTTCTCTATAACATGTTTGTCATTGATTTTGATTATTCAATTTGTTTAAGGCAGTGAGAGTGCAGATGTTTTTTATTTAATTTTATAGTAATATTCCGACTAGATTGCCCTATGTACACACCTTGACAATATTGACAGGCCATCTTATAAATACCGCATTTGCTAAGTTTATTGCCCATGGTTTTCGGATTGACAATTAACTTTTTGATATTTTAATATCGTCTTTTTTAAATATAATTTTAAGACAAGAGATGCCAAAATATACCCAAAAAAATTCCTTTGCAGCAGGTGGGCCCCCGGCAAATAAAAACCTTTCTGACCGCCAGAAAAGATGAAATTTCTGTAATTAAGAGTATAGCATTAAAAAAACCACTCAAAGTAGTATTATTAATAAAATTTATTCGCTGGTGAGTCTCCTATCACAATCGAAAAAAATATATATAATTAGGAGACGTATTCAAATAAAATTGACATGTAAACAATTGTCTGTCTGCACTTTGCTTGCTATTAGTGGATAAAAGCCGTTCTTTGCAATTAGAATGTTGTTAAAAGTTGTTTTTCTTTGTACTCGGTAGGCCGAGTGGTTTTATCGAAAATTTTGTTTGCCCTGTATCTACGAAATAAAGCATGATTTAAAAATTCGGTAAGGAACAAAATTGTCTCAGAATCTCATGAAATAACGTCTTAATTGTTTGGCGCGAGTTTAACAAACGCCTTGTATAAAAGCAGTTTGCGTGTAATAAATAGTATAAATAATCAATTTGTTTTAAATTATTATATAATTTTCTATTATCACAACAGTAACATATTTTAGTATTTTCAAATAAAGCTAACTCAATTTTATAGAAACTAAGATTTATAAGACCAAATGTCATTATCACAAAATAAATGCGAAAGACCAGTAATTTATAATATTACAGTAATCAAAATTATTTCAAATGCATGAATTTCTAGACCAAAACTACTTCCATCCAAATGATTATTTTTTATTCAAGTGGGAGGATTGTCCAAATGATCATCTACTTTATCATTACTCATAAGCAATTTTAAACAAAATATAAAAACAAATTTTTCGAACAGAATATTTTTTTTACCTACCAAGTAATATTTCAGAACTGCGGTGGGAAAAAGTATAGTCAAATGGGGAGTAATTTTAAAATTAAATATAAATAATATATATTTTTTAAATATTACCAAATAGAATTATGCAACCAATAAACTATGTTACTTTGCAGAAAAAGTCCCCAAGTCAAATCCCCTTGGAGTTTTGGATTTTAAGAATCCATTATAAGTAGTGACTTTATCTCTAATAATATTGTGCTGAATTTGTTTGTCAGAAAAACAGCATTGATATTTTGAAAAATAAGAAACATTCTGTAATTGCTTTTGTATAATTCAACATCCGACGTGGTATTAACCAAAAGTATATATTTCAACAATTGATTTTTTTTGATTTCCTGAGTCTATCGATTTACAAATTGCGTTGCTTTTCCAAATTATTAGTTAATTTTCTATAAGCACTCAAAGAAATTTAATATATTTTGATATCATACTTCTTATAACGATCACTGACTTATTAGTAGAGAACGGACAAAAAAGCTTAAAAAATCTGAAAAAAGCACTTAAAAAGGCACAAAATTTAGAGAAAAAAGCACTAAAAAAGCATAAAAACTATAATATAATATAATTTATCTGTGATTCCCCAGGTTAATACGATTCACGCATATAATAATTTTTGATAAATAAGCAAAGTTTTCGGTTTAACTTTGACAATCGTTGACTCTTGAAATAACGTTTATTTACATCTTCAATACGTTAATAATTTATGGATAGTATCAGAAAAAATCAACAATTGCGTTAACACTGCATGCTACTAGATTTCCTGATCGATAGATAGACTTAATTCGTGAGTGTGATACGCTAAGAAGTACTGGTCATTTATCTAACGGAAAATGTGCAAATTAAATAAGAGTAATAAAAGTAGGTAGCTGTATTAGCAAGTATTGCTAACAGTTCTTACACATCTGTAAATTATGCTGTATCAGTCGCTTTAATTCATAAGATATTAGACTTCCATAAAAACGATTTAAAATTAATTTGATACATGAGCTTAGTACCTTAGTAATTAATATCTTGGTTTGTTTCACAGAAAATTTATTATTTCTTCTCCGACTAGTTTCGACAATATGTCATTATTACCCTTAGTAATTAAATTTTTAGATTAAATTGCATTTTTTAAAATTATTTTAACAAATTCCATATTTTCTGTATTATACTTAATTGTGTGATTGAAACTTTTGGAAAAATGGATTAGTCAGCCGTCACGATTAACTTAGAAATCAGAGACACTACTAAGTTTCTGATATCTCACCTTAACAATAATATAAATTGGGATAATCAAATTAATGAATTGTGTTTCAAATTAAATAGAGCATATTTTGCATTACAAAATTGTCTAAAATATAAATTGTCTACAAAATTACACTGAAAATGGACAATTAAATAAAAGACCGATTAATATTTTAGGCTGGGCCGATGGTCGACAGCTCGTTCACAAATAAAACACAAAATGTAAATACTATTATTGTAAAGGAAAAAAAAAATGTGAATACAGATATTTATTATTATTTATTATCGCACTGAATTGAAACGGTCGCAACCATTCTCTTTATGTCTACTTAATATTTATAATGCTTACATATTTCCTAATTTATATTATAATATTATGTTGCAGGGGAAAAGTAGAGATATGCAAAGAGTATTTCTTGCACAGAAAGCATCGAACAGATTAATGTTTAACATAAAACACACTGAATATTGTGGAAGTACATTCAAAAGCAACAGAGTTATCTTTTAAAATTATAATTTATTTTCACTGTAATAAATCAAATTTTAAAAATGATTTTGATATATATTCATACCCAACTAGATATAATTGAAACTTCTTTATTGAAAAATATAAACATACATATCATGAAAAATCATCACTGCATCATCATGATGCGTATTCTTTTAATTAAACTTTTCTGTGCATAATTTTGGTTTAAGAAAATTTAATACCTCTTTTTTCTATAATAAAAAAAATGGCCGAGAAGTTTAAATTTAAATAAGAGGTTCTCACAGTTCTGCAAGGATTGAAAAGGATGAAATTTCTAACGGTGAAGATTCTACTTAAGTAGTTGTTTCATTTTAAAAAGGAGTAACAAATGTATGTAATTTGATCCTGGTTTAAAATAACTTGCTTTCTGTTAACCCGTTCTGACCGTTTAATTATTAATTGATCATGCCACGAATCACGAAAAATTTATAACATCACTTAATAAATACTGTTTTTTAGATAATAAAATAATAATAAGTTAATTTTAATAAGATCCCTAGGTATATTATAGTTTATAAACACTATAATAAAAAATGTATTTAAAAATTCTACGTTAAAGAAAGATCCCTTCAATAATATATTGCATTAATTATAATAATAAATACTAATCCAAGTAATTATACACAAATTAAATTATAGTATTGCGAAAGCAAATATGATTAAGCACAGGCATTAGTGCGCCGGTCATAATTACCTGAAAATTAAATTTAAAAATAACCAGCCCGAGGACATTGATTAAAATTATTGATGTGTTGAGACTTGCAATTAGCATCTAACCGAAAATCCCGCTAGCAGAACCTATAAATAAATAAACTCAAGACCGGTCTTCTACCAATTTTTTTTATCATCCAACCGCTATCCAGTTTCGGCCTTATTCGACCATTAGAACTGTTATTTTTTGACAAGCGATAAATTTTAATTTTACGACTGGCCAAAATAGATTCTGACTAATGCACACATACACACACTTTATATATATATATATAAAATTTGAAATGTAAACAACGCACCGCCACATACATACGAACATTTCTAAAGGTTATTGAATTGCTAATTAACTGAAAGTACGTGAAAGGAATCTTGGGTGCTTGGGTACAGTGTCGCCGACGCAAAGACGAGGGTGCTCAATTAGCGTTAGCAACATGTGAGCACTTAAAAACCTTTATACAAGATGGATGGTACAAAGGTATGTGCAAATAATGGCAGTTATTATCTTAATGCGGATGTTAAATATGCTAGGTGTCGGTAATTTATTTAATTTCTTTGCACATTATCGAATAAGCAATAAAAATTGTTTTAGTATCAGATTTAACAATTAAAATCTATATTATTGTAATTTACATTTACAGGTTTTCAAGAAAACTACTAAACAAACTTAATAAGCAAATAAATATCTACGAACATTCGATTCCCTGTATAAAAGTTGACGTCCCCTGATCTTTCAATGCTGCTTAAGATATCATTAATTATCCTTAAACTCTTTCCTTGTCAAATATGGATTATTTGTTTCCAAAAAGAGAATTGTGTTATTACAAGTACTTTAATTACTTATTGCATCTAATTCAGAATTTTCCAAAATGAAAAATCGCTGGAATTATAAACAAAATCATCAGATGTAAGGAGTGTTCATATTAAACAATCACAATGCAATAATATTTTATTAACGATCTCTAAAGAATGATTAGGTTTTTATCTGATGCTAAAACCTATGTATTGTACATGATATTAATAAACGTAAAATACTATTTTGATTCAATATAGATTTATAGTAAATTTCAATGTTTTTAGAGAAAATAAACTGTATAATCAGTTTTTATTACAGAAAATTAAAACAGTTACAGTGTTAGAAATGCCATATATGTAGATGGGTAGGTGAACTCTACCCCCACTCTCTAATCCACGGATCATGTATGAGATTTTAACGGAATTTTGGATATTATTATCAATATGGGAACGTTTATGAAGGACATTTTTCACATGGCGGGACCAAAGGCCTTGAAGACGATGAAACAATACATCAATACTTTAAGAAAACTCGCCACAGCAAGAAACCGCCTTATATTCTTATTAGAATGTAGACGTCTTGGTTTAACTCCCGCATTTATCAAGAACTCAATCCAATTAGATCAGTTCCCAGAAGCAACACGATAACAGTTTAAGAAAAATTGAAGACGTCAAACTTAGGGCTCTGAAGATGCATATGTTTTATGCGAAACGTCAGCCACATTTAACAATATAGTAAACTAGAGCCAACTACCATCGTCTATTCTTTGCTCCCTACACTCAATCACACTACATTGGATTTTTTCACCCGTTAACCCCGAAGAATCGATATTTTTCTACGTCCGTTACCTTTTGTATATTGTATAAATATATATCAAAATGTGTTTTCAATGGCTGAAGATACGAATTTGGCATTCCTTAACGGAATTACTAACCAAAACTTACTAAAACTATTTAATATTACTAAAATATATTTAAATAGACGCATGAGATCACATAACATAATTTGAAATGGTTCATCAACAACACGTTGAGGAACTAAAAGACCAGCCAGGTTCAACTGTGTCAGTTTACTTTGATTACCCACAACACATTTTCTGACATAATTGGTTATATGAGCCTTCATTTTAGGCCAGAAAAAATGACCAATAACTCGATTAATATTTTTAAAATACCAAGATGTAAAGCACAAGGATCGTCATGATTTTTTTGCAAAATATCTGTACATTCCCACTTAGAAACAGCATGTTTTCAATTATCGTTTTCATCTGATAGATTGACCATGCTCCACGTGTTTATAAATATATAAATTGAACCCACAGCACGCCAAGGCGGAAATCTCACTGGATACATTGACGCGTTCTTTAGCATTTTAGAATATCAAAGATCCTATTTTCCATTGATTGTACTATCAAATTCTTTGGTCTCCATAACAACAGCAACAGGAACTGAACGAGAGAGCACATCAGGCACAAAATTATTTTTCCCTTTCCTGTGTACTAAGTCGAAATTATATTGTTGATAACGAACACTCCACATTGCTAATCTATCAGTAGTATCTTTCAAATTATTTAACCAGCACAAAGACCAGTGATCAGCAATTTGTCTATTGCCCATAACACAGCAAGACACTCACCTTACGTAGTTGAATACTTGCATTCTTGTTTTGTAAATGACCTAGGTAGATAGCAAAAAAACCGTTCGCCATTGTGAAAGTTAGTTCAAAATTTGGATGTGATAGTACTGGTGCCATATTAGTCGTTCTTTGATTAATTAAAAAGACTCTCCTGAGGAAAACTCTAACAGAATTTTACGTTTTTCTTTAATACTATGAGAGATTGTATTAACGTCGAATCTCCATGAAGCTGTCCCGATAATACTACGAACATCAGCGACTTTAGTTAGAGTAGGAATTAGTAACATTACATTGACCTTTTCTGAGTCAACACGAAGGCCATTAGCATACACTACATATCCAAGATATTGCAGTTCACTATGACAAAACTGGCATTTTTCTTTACGTAATGTTAATTTCGTAGATGTTAATCTATTAAAAACTTTTGTCAAAATCTGAATATATTGCTCAAAAGTTTACGTAACAATGACAATATCGTCAAGATACACAAATACAAATGGCTCTAAATCTGCCCCAAGTACATTCTCAATAAGCCTTTGCCAAGTGGCAAGTGCATTGTGAAGATCAAAACATTTAAAGACATTTAAAGTGTAAAAGTCCACGCCCAGGAACTATGAAAACTGTGTATTGATAAGTTGATAGTGTTTTAAAAATTTAGTGGAAAGTTACAATTTAAAAGTCAGTATAAATTCCTATACTAGAGTCACAATAACAACTAAAACTTGAATTGATAATATAATCACTAACATAAATTACCTTAATGCTTCTGTAATCGATACTAACCTATCTGATCACTGCGGCCAATTATTAAAATTTGAATGCAAGACAGAAAAGGTTAGAAAAACGATTAACATAAGAGACATTAATCAAAATACCCTTAACGCTCTCAACACTGAATTGAGAAAAATAAATTGGAATGATCTAAAAACGAATCATACAAATGCTGAGACATACTTTACAAAATTTTATAATATGTTCTTGACTGCTTTCGATAAATGCTGCCCAATTAAATCGAAAGCCGTAAATAATTTTAAAAGCCGAAATCCTTGGAACACAGATAAAGTAAAGCAACTGCGAAAAGAAATGGAATTTTGTTACCAACTATACCACCAGATAAATAATATGGATATTTATACACTGTATAAGACTATAAAGAAAGAATACAAAACCTTAGTACAATGAGAAGTTCGAAATTATAACACCAAGCGTATAGAGAAAAGAACTTTGGAAAATCTTAAGTAAAAAAACTAAAGAAACTACAAATTTAAATAATAATTCAATACACTATATTTACGACAAAAATAATGAAAAAATATGTAGTCCACAAAATATACTAAACGCTATGAATGATTACTTCAGTAAAATTGGAAATAATGCAAGTGCTCCCAAATCAAATAATTATAATTTAAAACACACAAGTGCAGGTTCAATTTTTCTCCGCCCTGCTACACAAGTAGAAATACGAAAATTAATTTGCGATATACAATTATCAAACACCAAAGACTTAGATGATCTAACACCCGCAGTAATAAAACATACAATGGACTACATAATAGAACCGTTAACAGTTGCTATTAATATGTCAATGGAAGAAGGTGTGTTCCCAACAATACTAAAAAATGGTAGAATCGTTCCCATCTACAAAAAAGGTTCTAAACACGAAATTGGAAATTACAGGCCAATATCTATTTTACCAGTGTTTTCTAAAATATTCGAAGCTGTGTTAAAGAATAGAATAGTAGATTACATAACAACACACTAAGTAAAAAACAATTTGGTTTTACAAAGGGCATGACAACCACACACGCAATTTACAACCTCAGTGACTTCATTCTAAATAATTTGGATAACAACATTAAAGTTTTTTCAATATTTGTGGACCTCACAAAGGCTTTTGATTGTGTACCACATGAACTATTACTCCACAAATTATCCCTATACGGTCTAAGGGGAAACTGTTATAACTGGTTAGCATCGTATCTGCTTAGACGACAACATGTAACAACAGCATTTGTGAACAATAATTTCTACAAATCTAAAGCCGCCTACCCAACGGCAGTTGTACCACAAGGAAGTATATTGGGACCCGTATTATTCCTACTATTTATTAATGACTTTCCGTTGTCAATAAATTCGCACATAACCATGTTTGCAGATGATACTACGATTAGCATAGCAGATCGATGCCTAACACAGTTGACCAAGGTGGCAAATGAAACACTATTGGAACTTGGAAAATGGCTTAAATATAATAACTTGTTGGCGAATACAACAAAAACACACATTATAAACTTTCGAGCACTAACGGGCCAAACAAACGTATATATGAATGGGGATCCAATTTCTGAGACGGACGAAACAAAATTTTTAGGAATAATTATTCAAAGCGACTTAAAATGGAGTAGCCATATAAAACAAATATGCTCAAGAATAGCTAAATATGCATATTTGCTATATGCTACAAAACAAGACATACACGAAGAAGCAGCCCGTATAATGTACATGTGGTATAATATTCTGGGCCTGTACAACTGAGAATAACATACAAAAGCTTTTTGTTATGCAAAAACGTCTCGTACGAGCTATCTGTAATCAAAAACCAAATACTATTTGTCGTATGCTGTTCAAGAAACTGAAAATTATGCCGCTTATAAGCCTATATGTTTACGAAACTTTAAAATTTGTGAGACATAATCTAAACCTTTTTGATGGTCATGAAACGCATCATACATATAATATACGATCAAAGAACCTAAAGCTTCCACAACATCATCATTCTTTTTACCATAACTCCTGCATTGTTCAAGCTATAAAACTCTACAATAAACTACCAGACAGTTTTAAAAATATCCCTATAAATTTTTTTAATAAACGGTTGAAGAAATTATTTGAAGAAAATTGTTTTTATACTGTTAGTGAATATATTAGTTTTTGTAATAATGTCTAAATATATTCATATTTAATTTTGTATTTTTACTTACGTTGGCCGTACATTTTAAGTGAAATTACTGTATATTTTATACTTTATTTATTGTGTTTGCATATTTTTATTCTATAATTGTATCTAGCATTAAGTTTTATATTTACATCACATTTTAATATGTTATTAGCACTAGTTCTATGTTTTAACTCATATATACCTATTATGTTAATTTTTAATTAATGCCATGTAAACTTGATCCACCCATTGAATGTATTTATCATTTACACTGGAAATAAACTACTCTTTACTCTTTACTATTATCCACTGGGACATGCCAATAAGCAGATTTCATGTCAAGACTAGAAAGATAACGAGCACCTCTGAGTTTGTCACAGTATTAAGTTTAAGATAATCTACGCAAAACCTATAAGAATCATCTTTTTTGTGGACAATTACAATAGGACTACTCCAAGGACTAGAAGGTGGTTTTATAACTCGTCGCCAATATGCTTCATCAAAGCAGGAGAAAAAGGGTTAAATTTTTGTTTAATTGGTTAAACACCATCCAAAACTCAAAGAGGTACATTCTAAACTGTTACCCATTTCCGCAATTTTCATGAATAATATTAATTAAAATCTTAAGTTTATTTGTTGAAATCGAATTTTGTCAGATCAAAACATCAATACTATCGTCACAGTTATTTCTTTCAGAACGAGAAATTTCCATTTCTTAGATCTTAAATCCGGAATGATTCCCATTCTCACCCAAAAATCAAACCCCAAATAAGGGTGTGACTTAATGAAGGAAATACAAAAATATTGATTATTTTCTCCGCGTTTTTCCAACTGCACTGGCACACACAGAATCATGACACAATCACATATATTATCGTTTGCAATAGAAATAGACTTAAAAGTTTATAATTCTAATTTAACGAAACCTATATCTTGTAGCATTTTCCAACCCTTACCTCCAAAAATAGTTCTAGCTGAACTAGAGTCTAACAAGGTTAATAGTTCTCTACCAAAAATTGAAACAGTGATGAAGGGACAAGCATCATTATCAACATGAGATAACACATAATTTAGAATACAATGAACAGAAGAGTCATACGTTTTATCAAGGGCTGGGAAAGTATTATGAGACGATGAGTGACTCCTGCTTATAGTCTCGTCTGCGTCTAAGAAAATAATTAACTACCAAGGAAATATGAAATCTGAATAAATACAAGTAGATACACATGATACTTTATTTTAGTTTTACTTGGAAAAATGGCATTACTCTTTAACTCTTTTTGTCATACATGATTTTTGTTAATTAAATGGAGCAAATGTTAATAGTGATGATACCAGACATAGTCTATTACAAGCTTCTCTAAGAAATAGAAAATAGTTTTGGCCATCTTGAAATATTCGAATATTGACTCTTTTCTACGAATACGTAAATTTTTTGAACACAATGTACGTTGGATTTTAAAAGGAAAAATTACGCTCTTTCAATTTTGGGTGTGATCCAATACCAATCATTCATCGACAAGGACAACAGAATTTTGGAAAATCGTCGTATACAGATGTGACTCAAAGCATGTCATTTTAAAAGGGAAGCAACTTTCTCTTTCTCTCTCGTAGAGACCTTGTGTGATCGAAGTAGACTCTATTGTGACCTTATTATCTATCAAGGTTTGTCCACCGTTACTTAAAGGTTTCTTCAGCAACTTCAATGCTTGCGGGATAGATATATTCACGCTTCATGCACAGCGAGAGTGGATCGATTTAAGACTCCTCTTTTCTCCTCGGGCAGCGTAATGGGGAAAAAATCCTGGTTCATCTGCAGAAATGATTATCAAGGATAGAATAATATTGGTCACATGGTATGATAACAAGGGCGTGATAATGGCGTTAAATTTAAAAAAAAAGTTAAAAATGCTAACCTTTTTCAACGTTGGGATATGTCACAAATAGAGTAATTGAATGTAGCTCAGCCAGAACAGAATGTATTCAGGACTACATCTTAATCGACTTCCTCATAACTATGTACCACACTTTTATCAGATCCATAAAAGGACCTTCCAAATGTTTGCACGTGCCGTAATTATTTTCTGTGTAAATGTTTGGATCTAATACAAAATACGAGTTAAGACTCTGGGTATTCCAATAAAAGATGCTTTTTGACCTCTTGCAGAAAATCTCATCAAATTGAATAAACCATTTTTGAGAAACACTGGTCATTCTTGTAGTAAAGTGTCTCCAAGGCTAAGATCGTCACGCAACATCCAGGGCGGTTCTATCAATTAATGGTGTATGATTTTATCAGATTTTCCTTTGCTTGAGATAAAGAATTTTGCGTCGAGATCAAATATAATATTCACATCTGATTGAATAAATCTAAGAATTGTTTTCTCAATTAGCATTCCTAAAATTCAAACTAAATATTGAAATATTAGTGCAGTTTTAATAATATTAATTGATAGTGAGAAAATTAAATTTTCTTAATGAGCATTTCTGCACTTATGTTTTACATTTTACTGTAAAAACTCCAGCTAACAGTT
The DNA here is from genome assembly GCA_963969525.1 of Ontholestes murinus. Taxonomy (NCBI): domain Eukaryota; kingdom Metazoa; phylum Arthropoda; class Insecta; order Coleoptera; family Staphylinidae; genus Ontholestes; species Ontholestes murinus. The sequence continues at coordinate 33,424,237 of OZ018397.1, forward strand.
AAAACAACTACTCCCCGTACTAAAGCACCGCCAGGCATTGAATGACATAACTGTTAGCTGTCGTTACATGTCTGAAATACTATTCAGCGCGATGTAACAATTTTTGTGGTGTTATCATTTTTTTAACCGCTGCTCGAAAAGTGTTATGCAATGACAATCTGCAGACACGTGTTTCGCTGTATCACAGCTCATCAGTGCAGCTATGTCATAACTACGCGCGTCCTTTCACCAGAAAGTAGGGGAGTAGTTGTTTTAACTGTTAGCTGGAGTTTTTACAGTAAAATGTAAAACATAAGTGCAGAAATGCTCATTAAGAAAATTTAATTTTCTCACTATCAATTAATATTCCTAAAATTGTTAGTAATAAGTTGTTTATTGGATAAAATGCCAAATTTTATAGATTTTACCGTCGAATAATATTATATTCAATTGAACACGCTTCGGTCTACAATATGACGCTGTAAAAAAAAAATAATAATAATGGGTGCTAAAAATTCGAAATAGCTCTGTCCTAATTTTCATAATCTTCACTAAAAAGATAAAAGTATTTACAGGTTTGAAACTAAAATCAAGTTACTTAACGTATAAATAAGATATGTATTATTACCGTGCGAAAATTTCAGGACCGAGTGCAATAATTTAGTTTATTTATAATCTGTCCCGAGTGTATGATTGAGGGTGATGTAGGGCGAGCCGTACGGAATTTATTAGGCGTCGCGACGCACATTCTCGCCTCGCCGGCAAACTGGATTAAATTTAACGCTACTCCTTCCTCTACATGTGTGCATGTGTAGATGGTGGATGGTATAAATGGAGAAGGCGACCTCGGCCCCGGAATGGATTGCCGTCAGTGAGCGAGGAAATGGAAAAAAAAAGATGCATAAATCCATCTGCTCCTGGGGTACGCCGAGAACGTCAAATTTACGCAATGTAATTTATATCGAGGAAACGCACAAAAAAAAAAAATATTTATACGAATCCAGAATTTTGATGTAGATTACTTACTACTATATATTGTAAATTAACATTAACTAAAAATTTATTAATCAAAATATGAGATCTTGTATTATAATCTGCGTTAAACCAATTATGCCATTTATTATTATGTTTCATTTCATTTGTAAAAAAAAATATGAAACGAAATATTATCAAAGCAGTAATATTTCCTTTGAAATGCACTCATTAAAAGTTCTTTGAGAAAGCAAATTTTAATGGTTATAAGTAGGAATTAAGGTCATTTTCATTTCTAAACCGACTTATTTAATTTTTTTATTTATAATAAAAGATAACGAAATAATAAGATCGATGCGCATTAACAAAATTAAATCCGAACATTCAAGATTTTATATAATAAATTGAACCATTATATAGGGTCCGCCAATAAGGGCGCGTGAATTTTAAAATTGAATAAAACAAGTTGTGTGTGAGGTAGAAACGAAATTTATTTTTCATTCGAAAGGGTATTCGACCCCATTAAGTATGGAAGATAACATCGTTCAAATGACCACCGCGGCTCCGTTTGGTAGCCCGGATCCGGGAGGTCCAATTTTCGATGACTCTGGAGCACATATCGGCCTCAATTTGAGCGATGGCGTTGCGTATGTTGACTTTGAGGTCATCGGTGTTTAGAGGCTTGTTGGCGTAGACCAGCGACTTGAGATAGCCCCAGAGAAAAAAGTCTAAAGGCGTTAAATCGCACGATCTCGGTGGCCAGTTGATATCGCCTCCGCGCGAGATGGCCAAGTCCGGAAATCGCTCGTGCAGAATGTCCATTGTGGCATGGGCTGTGTGGCACGTGGCGCCGTCCTGCTGGAACCACATGTCGTCCGTGTCCATATCATCCAGTTTAGGCCAAAAGAAGTTGGTTATCATCGACCTGTAGCGCTCCCCATTGACGGTTATGGCCGCCCCAGCTTCGTTCTTGAAAAAGTACGGACCGATGATGCCGCCGGCCCAAAATCCACACCAAACAGTGACTTTCTGGGGATGCATTGCCACTTGGTGGACCTCGTGTGGGTTGTTCTCACTCCAAATGCGGCAATTTTGCTTGTTCACATACCCGTTCATCCAGAAATGAGCCTCGTCGCTGAAGATGATTTTTCGGCCAAAATGGGGGTCTGCGAACGCCCGACGCTGTCTGTGGTCGTTTATCTTGAGCTCCTGGGTCAATTGGATTTTGTACGGGTGCAGACCCAAATCCAGATGCAAAATTCTGCGAGTTGATGTCTCCGAAAGGCCAAGTTCCTGTGCACGACAAAAAATGAACTGCCTCGGGTTCTCGCGCACACTCTCACGGACAGCAGCGATATTTTCGTTCGATCGGGCGTTTCGTCGACGTGTCAGTGTTGGCTGGTTGTTTACTGAACCAGTCGACTCGAATTTGCCCACCAATAGACGGATAGTCGACTCTACAGGCCGATCATCGCGACCGTAAAATGGGCGAAATGCGCGGAACGTTGCTCGAACTGATGACCCATTTTTGTAAAACAATTTAATAATTTGCACGTGCTGCTCGACACTCAAACTTGCCATGGTGATTTGGGGTTATATACTGAATAAATGACAGCAACTTTGACAGCTCTACCTCGAACAACATGGCCGCACCCTTCCGGCAAACTTCGCGCGTCCCTATTGGCGGATCCTTTAGTAAGCCATTATAATCTCTGGTGGTATTCTGAGGTTGGAGGTAGAAAAGTTATGCCTGGCTACTTCTTAATTTCACTCCGAGCTATATGTTAATCTGTTAATATACGTTGTAGTAATACATTACTTTGAGTAATATTGTACTCCAATTTAATAACGTCGAAGGTACTGACTTGTTTAAACCTGGTAATAATATTGATTTTGGGTTATAAATTAGTCGTATATGCCGCTGAGGAGTACATTAAAATCCATCCGGGTATAGACTTGCAGCCGGCAGGTTCGAAACGATCGTAATTTGCATTAAACGACTCGTTTGCGATTCCTTTATTATTTATCGCAGTTACGGTAATTCGAGTGTCGTTACGATTTTTGCCATTCGCAAAATTTTTATAATGGCCCCGGTGCCGGATTTATTGGAACCTGTTCGTCGGTATAATGTCCAGATGAATATAATTAATAAGAGAACACGGGGCACACCCGTTCGCCAGAATGCAAAGGAATGGTACCTAACGGTACACGTTTCGCTACCAGTGCGCATAATAAGTGAGGTTATGTCCGGGCTCTCGCTTTTTTTTACACTCTCACTCCTCAGTGCGCTCCCTGAAAGACAAACAGAAACCAGTGCGAAAGGTTGCAGTAATACTTGTTATTAAATGGTATGACGATCAAGTGATTCCTAATTCCTTGTTGATCATGATTAATGTTTGGTCACCTTATAATGCAAATTTGATGTATATCTCAGTTCAAAATTCGGTTTTATATTTTCAAGCTTGGGTTGATGCACAAGTCTCCGTTTTCAATTGTATATTGTATAACAGCTAATTTATTTTCAATATTGAAATTATATTTTAAACTGTGAATATTATTGAGAGTATCAATTGACATGTTAAACTAAGCGTTATAGTTTGAATACAAAACATAAATCTGTAAGCTCCATAAAACAATCTATAAGCATTTTAAATAAGACGAAATGTCTAATTTTGGAATTAAGGAATAACAAATTAACACGTCTCAAAAGTATTGCTTTGAAGAGTAATTAATAATTAAATACATTGACTAAATAATTTTTTCATTCATCATTGGAAGCGGCTCTATGCATTTTGTTTGTATAAATACCAGAGACAAGAGAACAGTTAAGAAAAAGAATACGAAAGGCGGAAAACAAAATACTGAATACAACTTAAAACACACGTAACAAGAGAAAAATATAGGCGGTCTATATAAAAAAAATAAAGATCAAATAAAGTAGGAAAAACAATAGATCAAAGACAGAAGACAAAAATATTTTATGCCTTTAATTAGAAAATCCTCCAGCGTGATTTAAATCAAATTATAGTTTTTTTTTCTTTTAAGAATTTAGAATTGAAAAGTTTTATGATTTTTATGTTTAAAAGTTATTTATTTTGTATTATTAATGGTTAGTCAAACATTTTAACTTTGACATAGCAAAATTATTAAATAATTTTGAATGTTGTGAAAATATTTAATTCTTTAATAATCACAAATATCTTTGAAAAACGAAAATTAAGAATTTTAAAACTTGAAATTATTTGTTGAATTTCATTCTCGTTTATCACGTGGTGAAACATTTTAAATATTAGGGGTTGTTTACAGAAAGGCACTTGGTTGGTTTCATAATTATATAATTTTGAAACCAGCCAAGTGTCTTTCTATAACAACCCTTAATATTGAAATTATATATTGTGACAACCTTAAAAAGTTTTAAAAATTAAAATACTTAAAAATCTTCTTAACCTTAAATATTATAAAAACTGGAGGATATTAAAAATAATTTTTTAAAAAGTTGAAATGTAAGTCTTAATAATCTGAAAAATTTATAACAATTTTCATAATACCTAATATTTTGACAAACTTAGAAATGTTTCATTTTTAAAAATAATCTATAGAATCCCTCATAAAGTTAAACATAAAATTCTTGAATATACAAAAAATATAGATCATTTTAAGAAGTTTAAACAAATATCTAAAGTAATTAAAAAATCTTTTTTTATTTCAGATATAATAAAACTATTTTTTTTTGCATAAAAGTTTGAAAAATATGAAAATATTAAAAATATCGAAATTATTTTTCAAACTTGAAAACTTTAGAAATCATTGATTTAAAATTGACATTCTAAGATAAGATTTATCTTTATCTTTATTATATCTTTGTACTCCATTCTTATAAAATAAATATCACAAAAAATACATTACAAAATAATAAAATATACTCAAAATTTTGGCTGAAGGAAGGACGGGCGGAGTTCACTTCTTAAAAAATTAGAATTCTTCAGAAAATCCTTTAAGGTTCTTTTGACATAAATTTTAATTGTTTAAAATATTGTTTTACGTTTCGTTAATTTGTTTAAGAATTTTGAATTGAAAATTTGAATTTTTCAAAAATTTTATATTGATATATAAGATTTGAATCTGAAATTAGTTCTTAAAATTTCCGAAAATGAAGATTTAAAGTTTAGATAATTATTTTAAAGATTTTAGGGTTAGAAAATTTTACAGGATTAAGAATTTTTAGTTTCAGACCTTTTGATATGATCTTTTTATATTTTTTAATTGAGAATTTAAGGTCTTTGAATTTGCAGATTTTATGTTTATTTTAACGTTTTTTGTTTCAAGATTTCGAAGCTAGAAAATCCTAATATCCTTCATAGTTTTTGAACTTAAACATCTTTTGATTTAAGAACTTTTGGTAAACGTTATATGTTTTTTTTAATGTTTTATGATAAGAACATTTTTAAGAGCTTTTGAACCTTTGAAATAATTGAAAAATCTTTTTTTTTTGGTTTAAAAATTATAAATCATCATTTTCAAAATGCAGAAAATTTTCCAGAGCTTTTGAACCTTTAAAGATTTCTAAAATTGTATGTTGAGAACTTGTTCTGAATGCATACATTAATGTTTAATCTATATATGTTAAAGTTACAAAATCACTGTTTCATGTTTTAATTTCTTAGAATTTCCGAAAACAAACATTTAAAGTTTAGATTATACTTTTAAAGAGTTTGGGGTTAGCATATTTTTCTGGGTTGTCAATTTTTGAATTATTACCTTTTGATATAGATTATTTTTGTTTTTATTTTTTGTTAAGAATTTATTGTTTTTGAATTTGCAAATTCTAAGTTATTATATTAATGTTTTCTTTTCTTCAAGACTTCGAGGGTGGAAAAACCTTCAGAAGAGTATAAGGTTCTTGATTTTGTTAATGTCTTTTCCTCAAGATTTCGAAGCTAGGAAATCCTTCAGAGGAATTTAACGTCTTTGAATTTGCATATTTTAAATTGTTAAAAAGTTATTATATTAATGTTTTTTCACGATTTCGAAGCTATGAAATCCTTCGGCGTTTTTGAACATCTTTTGAATTAAGAACTTTTGGTAAACGTTTTTTTAATGTTTTTTGACAAAAATTTTTATGTTAAAAACTAAATTTTTAACTGTAAATTAATTAACTTCAAGGAGTACTTGTTTTAACTATTAGTTAGTTTTTATAGTTTTTACATTTTAATAATCTAAAACTACGGTGCGGAAACGCTCAAAATAATTATTTATATTTTTAAAGTTTGTTTTAAAATTACAATATTTTGTAACTCTCAATGAATACACTGAGAGTTTATAAGCCTGAGCCGCTTAAATATTTAGACCTTTTATATTAAAGTCACATGTTTTTTACAATTAGAAAATCAATGATTTTGTCTATTTTGAGTGTTTTTATATTAGTTTCTTATGTCTTTTCTATTATTTTAGAACAAATAAAATCAATTCATTAATTCATTAAACCACCTTGGACAAAATATCTCATATGTAATAAATATTTATTGTATACGTTTTCACACCGTATTACTGTATTTTTTTTTTATGTAAAAAGGAGTTTCCGTAAATAAATAAATTATTGTTCCCTGTCAACAACATCCACGAACCAATTTTCTTTTATTTTGGATATCATCATCGTAGCGTAGTTGGAAATAGGGAAAAGGAGTTTTACTTTGGAGAATTTAACCTTTCGGATAAACCCGTCAGTCAAGATATTATCATAACAGGGATCTAGTGCAACGCTAAGACAATAGATGGCACCTTTATGGTAATATCTTGATGAAGATAATGGTGATGTGGCCATCATAGTAATTTCCCTATATTTTACTCGAAAGCTATGAGGTTGAGACTCTTATCAAAGTGGATAACAAGGAATCGGGTAGTATTTGAAATATAAAATGAATTATTGCTAGCTACATTTAGGGTTCCTTTAAGATTTTGAAAATGAATTAATACTGTTTTGTTTTCATTTAATATCATATTATTTGCATCACACCAAGTTTTGATATCGTTAAATATGATGGAGATGGTGGATATCTTGATATGACATTACAAAGTCGAGGAATTTACCCCTAAATCCAACTGCATGTAATTTACTTTTTACAAATGAGGGTTGCAAACAATCAAAGACAATGGACATATCAAAAAATAATCCACAAACAAATTTTCCGTCATCAAGCTGTTTATTATTAAACTCTAAAAAGTCATGTGCAGCTGTTTCAGTAGAACGCCGTGTTGTGATTTTGTAATGACCTTATACTTCTTCAGGAAAGTAATCATTCTTTCGGTAATAATTTTTTCAAATATTTTACTCATCACGTTTATTAGTGCAATTGGTCTAAAATCATCCTTAGCATCCCGTTTCTTAGGACAAGGCACAATTGTTGAAATTTTTAGCACATCAGGAAAAATTGCTTTATCATTTAGTAGGTAAACCAGCTGATCTACCAATGTTTCAGCAGTAGCCTTGATAATTCGCGATGTTAGGCCATCAGGACCACAACTGCTTTTGTTTTTTAGTGCAGTTATGGCTTTCAAAACTTCCGAACGATCTATAAGTTTAAAGAAAAACGTATTTGAGATAGACTGCGACACTGTGCAATCACTTAAAAAATTGTTACCAAAATGAGCATTCAATTTTGTGTTTACCTTGTTTATAAAACGTGATGCAAATTTATTAGCCAAATCTTTTGAGTCGTTTACCTTGCCCTTATTTTTTAAATTTACGTGAATTTTTTTATTAATACCAAGATTCTTTTTTACTAATTTCCATACGGTTTTAGGTTTATTTGTAGAATTATTAATTATGTTTTTATAATATTTTTGTTTAGTATCATAAACCAAGGATTTATATTCACGTTTCTTTTGATTGTATAAAATATTTATGTCTTTATTACCGTTGAGATGTCTTGATAGCCAAAACAAGTCTTTTAGTTCATTGCCCAATGAAACAATAGTTGAATTTACCCATCTATGACTACTATGCTTATTGAATCGTTTTTTAACCGAAGGGCAAACAATGTTTATAGCCCACTGAATATTGTTAATAAATTCATTGAACATGCCATTAATATCGCCTCTATTTGATAATTCCGATGTACTATTATTAATACTCAAGTATACCCTTAAGTTTTCTAACGAATTATCTGAAAAATGTTTGTACCATGTGTATTCGGTATTATTTGTTGTTTGTATATAAGTGTTGTAATTTATAGAACCTACAAGCGCTAAATGATCGCCCACATTTGCTTGTATTATTTCTGTTTTGCATACAGTGTCTGAACTGACTAATAAATAATCCAGTTTAGAAACTGCCATTTTATTATTTTTATTTACATAAATTCTTGTTGGATCATCTGATGTTAATTTTAATTGAAAGCAAGTTATTATATCACATAACGATTGTTTGTTTGCAGAATCAACTAAAAAAATTATGTTTAAATCACCACAGACAATAATGTTGCTGCACAACGAGTTACATATATTTAAAACATCGGTTAAAACCTTAAAGAAAACATCCGTTTTACCTTCTGGTCGTCTATATATGCTTAAGATACAATATTTACAATAACTAAACTCTAACAAAATGTCATAACGTACAATATCCATTTCCTGGGACATGGCTGAAATTTGTAATAATTGCGTTGTCCTGTGAATAGGAATTCCATCTCTTGTGTAGTTTGCTGATCCACCCCTGGCATGGATTTTCCTACAAAAATTAGCTTCGAGCTTGTATCCTTCAATATGCAGACACTCTAGTCTATCTTCTGTGAGCCAGTGCTCCGAGAGGCAGAGTATGTCGATCTTATGCAACTATAGAAACACCTACATTTTGTAAAGTTTATTTACCACCGATTGAGGGTTAAGTTGAAGAATTTTGAGACATTTTTATATTTAGTTATGTTTTGTCGATTGAGATAATGTGGATGATTTCCACCGAAAAAACTGAAATTTTCTTATGGCTGCGCCTTGCGGCAATATCTTTTCGTATTCCTCAAAAACACCAATTTTAAAGGAACTATACGTGACATAGTTACTTCTTGATTGTAATTTAGTACAGCTTATGTTAATAATTGCTGTTTTTTTCTTAATAAAATCTATAATATTTTTTTCAATTTGGCACCTTTGCTATTATGTTATTATCTTCCACTGAAGTTCCAGTTAGAACATTTATGTCTCCTTGGTGCATTGTTTAGCACCGTTTCAAAACTTGTGTCGGATTCGGCCGTGTCGCTGCTGTCGTCGTTCTTGTTTCGCTCTTCTATATTATCATTGTGTGCTGGATTAATCACACTAACGGAATTGTCTATTTCATTTAATTTTTTTGATGAACCTATTGGTTCATGGAAGTCGCTCTTGGTTTTAAAATGATGTATTTTTGTTTTGGATTGATTTTTATTTTGTTTGCTTTTACTATTCCCAATAAGGTTATGGTTGTTGGAAGTTGTTTTTGTTAAATTTATTACTGTTTCTTGAAGTACTTGCAATTCCAGAGTTTGTTTTTCAACAATATTTTTAAGTTCATAGTAGAGATTTGAGGTCCAGTTGTTGCGTTTTGCATACGTCACAAAACCAGAGTAAGTTGCAATTTTTGAAACTCAGGAACTTCTGTTCAAGGTCTTTTAGCTTTGCACAATTGTTATGAAAGATTTTGTTACATAAACCACTGCACTTTATAATAGATTTATTATTTATACTATAATTTTCAATTGTATTAGAGCACTCGCTGCACGACGCCATATCGAACTTGCAACAGATTTAAATGTTAGATTTACGGGTGTAATGACAATAAATCTCAACTTGTGGACTTAATGTTTCCACTAAATCTGCAGCCGATTCTATCGTAAGGCCTCTCGAACTTTGACTATCAGATCATAAGGGTGTTTAATTTAATTTTTGGTTTATCGTAACCCGTCTTTTGAATTTATACGTCCTATAACAAGTTATGGTAAGTTCACTTTATTTCAGTTGATGATAAGTAGTCGTAAAGTTTTATTGATTAGATAAGCAGCGCAAATGAATCATTTGATAGATTTTTATCAACATTCGCAAGACATTTGAATACATCTTTTTCAGTGAAGAAATAACTCTGCCATTACAAAACTAAAATGGTATAATTCTTATCTCTATAATATGCGAAATACTTGAATTACAGGAGCTTATAATAAAACCAATGACCTAAAACTAAAACCAACAAAGAATAAGTATCGACTTGATTATAGGAACGCAATCAAAAAATTCAAGTTACAACAAAATGATGATCACGTTACCAATTCAGTCTCCAAACCAAATACCGTGTGAGAGATTATAAACTCTAGCAGATGATTAAATAACAAAAAAGCAACTCAAGTTGTGGTATATCTGCAATGAAATTTAAACAGTTCTCCAATATTCCTACTGATATGATAAGCTCTTTATTGAGAGTAATATTGATCTTAAAACTTTAATGTGTCGCTATTACCCAGCACTTAGAATGTATTTTTAATTCAAAGAAGTTTCATCTAGTGTAGTGATTAAAGCTATACACAGTCTAAGGCCTACAAAAATCAGTGACATCTATGGAATTCGATATACTATCCTAAAACAATATTTTTTCCACTCACAAAATTAATAAAAAATGGATTAAAGATCAAATTTTCCCTAACTCACTAAAAAGACGCTAGTAATACCTGTTCATAAGAATGGTAAATACTTAGATCACGATCATTGCCCACCGATTTCACTGTAATAGAACACTTCGAAAAACTCAACATTTTCTGTAATGAACAATGCGGTTTCCATAAAGGGAATTCAATAACTGAAGCTGTTTGCAAATATTTTGAAATGTGACATGTGATTATTTTGAACACTAAATAAAATCTTCGTTCTTAGATCTATCTAAAGCGTTTTTATTGCATTTCACACTTAATCCTTCTAAGAAAGTTGAATTGCTACAATTTGCATCTAAACAGCTTATCGTATTTATTTGAGAGAACACAGTGTATTTTATCATCTGGTACCACCTAATCTGATCTAACAATTATACATGCTGTGTCGCAAGGATCGATTCTGGAGCCTTTGTTATTTTTAATATACATAAAAGTCCTAGTACAGCTAAAATTACAAATAGTATTATGTAATATAGGTGGGTGATACTGTCCTAATTAGGAAGTCTAAAGATCTAGATACTGTAACAACTTTCCTTGTGGAGGCACAGGAGAAGGCTTCAAATTAGTTTGCCTGTAATCAACTAAAAGTAAACGATGACAAAACAACAGTTAGAATATTTTCTCTGAGATGTGCCGAAATTAGAAACAATAAAATTTGTCAAGATGCATACTTCCACTGATTTCTCATGGTGCTCACATGGTGATATAATTATCAGGATATTGTGCTCATCAATATTTGCTATACGTTCCTATCAAAGTTCTGCAAGTAGCATACTATTTCTTAATGAAGTCTCACATGCAATATGATGCAAAAGGCATCCTTCAACTTATAATATCTATTGGAGCACTCATAATCACTAGACTGGGTAACATAGAAACATCTATCAGACTTCAATCAGCCTATTAAAGTGCCAGACTGGCGATCTGAAAAGAAAATATCTGAATTTTGTATATATATTTTTTCTTGTGTTTTGTACATATAGTTGAGTTTTAGATATATGTATTCTGTATTTTTTTATATAATTAACTTTTGAGGAGTGTAAGGCGTTATGCTGTTGACACAATATAACTATTTAATTCTGTTCCATTCTAGTCTAAATTTATGTTTTTATAATATTTTGAGTTCATTTTTTTTACAATTTATGTAATTGTTAAAAATATCTAAAATAAATTGATAATATTTTAATAATATAAATTACATAAGGCAAGAAATATAAGGTGGTCACTATTGGCTGGAAATGAAAATAGAGAAAATGAAAACAGCGATGACAAAAAAGAAGAAAGAGAATGAAGAATGTTTTCTTTATTCTCAGGACACACAAACTAAAAAATAGGCTCCAGAGAAGAAATATCCAGTAACATCGAAAGCAGCAAGAATATACACGGAAACTAAATTAACAAATTTGACTTGCATACAAATTAAAACAGTTGAAATCAATATCATATTAGCGGATTCTAAAAGAGACGTTTAATGTGAACCAAACTAATCAGAAAACATCAGAGACATGTTCTAAAGTCTAATAATCCATATAAATATTGACTAAATAACACAGTAACAAAAAAAACAAGCAGCATAATAAATTCTATAAAATGTATAATTAAAAACAGTATAAATAATTTACAACACTAAAAAGATTTAATTTTTAAAATTAATTAGAACAAATATTAAAATAAGAACTACAAAAACTCTTGAATGTTCGAAAAACCTTTTAAAAATATTTAGACAAAAGATAACAAATTAAAAATGACCAACTAAGACTCGTCCAAAGCATACCCATCAGAGAACAGTTATTATCATAAGCGAAGTTAACTTTCGGTATCTATATTTAGAAATTCTTCAAAAGAGGAAAACGTTTTCTTTAATAAAAGAAGGGTTACTGTCCTTTTAAATTTCTTTAAAGGAAATATTTTCCAGCTATCAGGTAGTTTATTACAGAATTGGATTGCCAAGTAGTTGGTGCTATTGCGGGATCTCGAAGGTCTCACTTGTTGAAGGTTCAAATTACTTTGGTTTCTGGTATCATGTTGATGATCCAGAGCAGGGTACTTGTGGGAGTACTTTAATGCACGAAGACCTCATTGAAGAATATGCAATGATGATACCGTCAATGTTAATAATTGCTGGATTATAAAAATATATCGGCAATCTTCTCTGTACTCGACCCCACCAAGTACACTAACTACCTTTTTTTGCAGTCTGAAAATTCGGTGTTGGCAAGATGCATGGCCCCATGCCAACAATGCATCCCTCAGCTACGACTCAACACAAGGCTGAAGTAAGCAATTCTAGTGATATTATCCAGTTCTTCACACATCAGCTTTATCAAGCAATAGGTATTTTTGGCTAGAGATCCCGCTAGATGAGATCCCTCACGTTCCCAAGTTAAGTGGGAATCAATATGTAGACCAAGAAAGCATATACAGAAGAATCCAGATGTCCAAGAGGATATTTGCTCCCTCGGCATCGTGGTCAACCAAGGGTTAGAGTGGAAGATCGTCGCTGCTGCACGAACTCCGCCCAGCTTCGTCCATCCAAAATTTTTGTTCGTTTCGTTTAATTTTTGTGTATGTATTGATATGTATTTTTTTATTTTTGGACATTGGTTGACTAGATTAGTACCTTTCTTTGAACATGAGTTTTTTTGTTTTGTTTACATTTAAAATAAGTTTTCATAATGAAAGATTCATAAGGATAAGGTTTTTCTAGTTCTGTGAAAAAAATAATTTCAAGGACTGAATAACCGGAAAAGACACTTGGTAGAAATATGGATGATAATTAAAAGTAGGTGGAAATAAAAGGCTGGCTAAGGGTGGTAATGAGAGATAGTATTAAAGAAGGCAAGGTGGAGTTCTTAGAATGTGGAGTAGGTCTGATCTGAGTTAAGTATTAGAAGAGAGTGTACCAGATACATGCGAGAATATTACATATTAATATAAACTGAGATGAAATACTCAAGGAAATTAATTACAGAATTACAGAACTGAGAAAGGTGGATGGTGTTTTGGTCTGGGTAACTTTAATGCAAGATTGAGGCAGAGATTAGTGATCACGATACAATGATTAAAATGATTAGAATACGTAAACAGTGGATCGGTCCATTTACAACTAAAAGTAGAAGTACATATATGCAAAGATAAGAAGTGAAATGAGAGAACAAGTATTTGAGAAATTGAAGAGTGATGTAAATTCTATTCGGGGATAGGGTAAACAAAGTTCAGTGAAATGTAGTCAGAACAATGGTAAAGTTAGAGGGATGCAGAAGAAGGGAAAGGGAAATAAACGAAAAACAAATTCTTTGTTTGATGAATAATACCGACAATTAAAGAAAAAGGAATGATGACCAATGAGAACATGCATACGGAGCTGAAGAAAGAGAAGCATTTGACACGAGCTATAATGAAGAATAGTAGTATATGTGAAAGGAAAACAAGGAATAAAGTGATGAAATGATACTGTTATCATATTATTGTATACCAATAATAGTCTTCTTTAATACAAATATCAATTTTAATTTTAATTCTTACTTTTAGTTTCTAAATTGGAAGTTTCTTTATTATTTAATAAAAAAGGCTTTTTGCATCAAATAAGCTTTTTTGCCATTTGGTGGAATTGACAAGCAAATATTTTAATTTATTGACTTTTTCTATTCTATTGTCGTTTAAAAACTATAAGATTGTTTAATTTGAAAAGTTTTTACATCGAGACATGTAAATATGATTCTGCCAGCCTCATTGGTATTTGGTCTACAGCTTCGGGACTTTTTGTTTCAATACAATTACATTTAATATAAAGGGTCTTCAGAAAGTTCTGACGAATATTAAAGTTCTATAGAACATACAAAATGAATTAAAAATGTAAATTGCTTTTATAAACACATTAAGTAACATATCTCAATAGTGTATGAAAAATTATATCCCTCTTACGAACACCCAAGCCGCGCGGCAGCGACCAATGCGTTCATTGAAGTTCTCGATGACGCGTTCACATACATCTGATGGGATGCCGTTAATAATCCTTTTGAATTTCATCCTTTAATTAGTGCATTCTTTGTGATTTGTTCACATACACTTTTGATTTCATAAATCCCCACAAAAAAGTCACAACGCGTGATCTGGTAGACCATTCCTGGTTGCTACGCAAAGAGATAATTTTTTGGGGAATTTTTTCATTTAGCAAAGTAATCGTTTTATGGGATGTCGTACCATCTTGTTGAAACCAAAAATCATCATTCACCCACAACTGCAAAAACCAATCAGAAATTATGTTTCTGTAACGGTCGCAGTTCAGTGACGACATCTTCCTTATGATTTTCATAACAGTACGGGCCGATCACTCCTCTATTTATTGACATACCTGAGAAAATTATTATCTTTAGTTATTTTTCTCCGCTTGTCGAATCAAGACCCACTGAGAAATTTGATGTCCCTCTCCATGATTAGCAGGCTTCAACTCTTGTGTTAATTAAATCATGTACGCATGCACTTTCAAATCTTTTGAAAGGATTGCATGCATTGAACTTGTTGATAAATTCAGTTGTTCGTCAGCGAACCGATTTTCTAGAGCTTATAGTCACATTATTACGCACGACAGCAATGTTTTATTGTATTTGGACGGAACGTGGTCGTCCTGTTTGCTTAAGATTTGCAACAGAACCCGTGTGTTGACACCAAATTTTTCTTACTTCCTGGACACCCTATATATCTATCTGAAATTAGATTAGTGATTTGTTTTAATACTTTCTTGAAATTAGTTTAATATTTATTGGATCTTATCAATTGGTTAGCAAGGTTTAGATACTAGTAGTTTTAAAGACAAGCAGAAAAGTGGTCAATGGTTACAAAAACCTATTGAATTCCCCAAAATTAAATGTTTATTATTTGATCAGCCGTCATAATATATTCAGTAAATAGTCATTTTATACATCATTCTTAATAATGGCATTAAGCCGACATTAGTTGAAGTAAATTTGAATTAGCTATCTTGAAAAAATAAATAACTAAACATTTCTAAGTTAAGTTTTCCAAATAAGAATAGATAAAATGATCAAGTATTTGACTAGATTCCTCCTTTCTATTGATTAATTGTATAAATTCCCTATGCAAATCCGTATTCTATTGGCGCCAGAGTGTGTTTATCTTTGATTTATATGTGTATAGTGTCCAGGTGAAAATTAACGTCCTACCTACGTGCGCACAGCTCCCTTAATGGAAAACAAACACTCCGCTGCTGTTCTGCAGGGATCCACGGTCTCACCCGCCGCGGATGCAATTGTTTATTTTCCTGCCTCCTAGAACCGCCGCCCGGGAAATTTAAACTCCATTAAAACCTCCGGCCCGGTGTTTATTCAAGTGAACGTTCTTGTCAGTGTTTATTCGAACGCTACGTGTTTACACAGTGTGTGGAATTATGATGCAGAGTCTATTGTTTTTCTAGGATATGCCACCCTCCTTAATTAAACGGATTAGGGCGGCGACGTGTTAAAACGCGTTAAAACCCTCTTTTGTTCATTTGTTCCCTAGGATATTTCGCCTGTTGGGACATGCTCAGCCGTTCGCTACATTTAATTCATTATTATTTTATTATTAAATACCGCCGGCTACGAGAGCACGTACACGCTTTGTACATGAAAATTTACTTCGCTTCTGCACTAGTTTAAATTGCCCTTAGCGATAATATAGCGCGTGATAATATTTAGTTGTGGTTTTGTTCATTTAAACTTTGAAGGAAGAATTATTTAAAGCCATGCTTTGTTTGCTCAAGTACAATTAACCATATATCACTCGAATAATATATGACAGCAATTTCAGGGAAACATAAATAGAAGGGAAATGCATAAATTAACGTTATTCCACAAAGATTGTAATGAAATGATCTAGCTTATGCTCACACTATGCATTAAATGTATTGAATACAATTTATCAGAGATAGTGTAATAAATATTTTAATGTAAGCTATTAAAAATAACACAAAAAAATCTGAGGCCAGAAACTACGATGCCGCTAATGAAAGGTGGGCGCAAAGCTATGCACGCAGAAGATAGCCTTTAACCCCAGTCGCGATGGAGCATAAGTGGAAGTAAATCATATCGCATTAATCAACTAATCTTGCAAGTACATTAGGGCCATTATTTATTTGAATAAAAACATAAAAATTTGCATATCATAGGTTTTTTTTTAACATATAACTACATCTATACAATTAAACACCTGTTTTTTAAAGAAGTTTTTGAAATATTTTTCATTAGGGATTCAGTTTTTGAAGTGTCTGTCCTTTTGGAATATTTTACATCATGGGTGAAAATGAAAAAAACTGCCAAAATTATTTCTCCTATTTAATTGTTACATTCTGTAGAAACCAATTTTTAATTATAAATTTCGTTACTAATTCGCGTTACCCGAGATTTTTATGCGAATCTATTTAAAAATGATAACTTTTCTCGGTTCTTGATTAGCAAACCTACATTCTACACAAAAAATATTCATTAAATAATTTTTAAGCACAAAAAATACAATATTTTAATATTCTTTATAGATAATATTAAAGTTTTGAGAATAATATTCATATAAATGAAATTATAAATAGTAATGTAAACTAATAATAATAATAAGCTGGCATTAATTCGAAGAAAAGCCTAAATATCTAAATTAAATAACTTAACTCAATGGTAAAAATGACCTCCTGATCGTCATCGAAAACAGGAAACAATGGTTTGAGTGGAAGAACACTGCCCTGTGAACTCCGCCTTCAAGTCCTGCGATCTAAATTCAAGTTATAGTAAATGTATCTTATTATCTTATTTTGTATATTTTTTTTTGTAGGACTTGTAAAGTAAATAAACTAAACTAAACTAAACTAAACTATATTGCAATACTTAGTATCAACAATATTACTGAAACTCAAATTTCTAGAAGGAATTTTATTAAATGTTATCTACTTGATGTAGATTATCTTAACTTTCCCTAATATGCATCTTTATTATTTTAGGTAATAACTACGCGGATATTTTGTTATGAAGAATAGAATTCAATAGCTAAGGATTTACTTAATTGAGAGGTTAATTGAACATAGGCTGAACTAGCTACTTGAAATTAATTTCATCCTGCGGCGGATATACTTTAGACGTGATGACTAATCTAGTGTTTTATATTAAACTGACATTCTAGCAAATTTAGAAATTCTTCGGAAAACTTCTTATAATAAATGTGTATAAAATAAAATTTCGAATATTATATTAAGATCCAGCTGGGTGAATCAACTCAAAGGATTTATCTTAGTGGTCTGTACTATCGCCCATACTTTATAATATTCATACACCAGATATACATACCAATTAAACATAAAATTAGATGTTTGATAT
This sequence comes from Ontholestes murinus, assembly GCA_963969525.1. Lineage (NCBI taxonomy): Eukaryota > Metazoa > Arthropoda > Insecta > Coleoptera > Staphylinidae > Ontholestes > Ontholestes murinus. Next base: position 33,442,211 of record OZ018397.1, read on the forward strand.
ATGAAAATGATTCTTGTTTCAACCCTCGAAGTATAATTCCATTAATTCCAATAAATAATAAAATCATTCTTGAGGGATTCTATATCTGAGCGAGTTATATATTTTCGACTATTCTACATGATCGATTTCAAAATTGACTACATGTAAATTATTGGATAATTTTGGATAAAAAAACTCCTGGAAACCTTACAAATTGTATATTTATAAACATTTTTTACTTACTTCAATTATTAATAGAAAAATATTTTGGTTTGTTACTTTTTGGGGTTCTAAAAAAATTACGATCAATTTTTTATTTGTAATAATTGGATTTCTTTTTTTGCAGGTAAATATCATCTTGAAGAAGGAATCTGTTCATTCGTGTCGTGAGTATAATTAATAAACTTACAACATTTTTAAACCAATAAAATATGAATATTATCATGGATTAAGTTAGTTACAAAACTTTATAACAAAACATAAAATATAAAATTGAACAATAAGATTGTACTCTCAAAGTAAAAAAAAAATAAACAATCCGGTTCCTACACAGGTCGCTGCAATGTATTCAAAAGGAAAGTCGTTGAATTCCTCTATCAATCAATCAATGGCAGTAAAATCTGCAAGTCCAGCAACAGCAAATACATCTAAAGATAGTGCTGATGGCTTGCAGATAATTCAAATACAAAATACATATTCGCATGTGACTAAAATAAATAAAAAGAACGAAATGAAGGATATTTCCACAAATGAAAATAATGAAGGAGTAAAGGAATCAGAACCTGATTTTAAACTAGTATCAAGAGGAAGAAACATAAGAAAAAAATAAGTCAAACACTATACACGGCAATAAAGAAAATTCCACATTTCGAGGTGTATGCAAAATGGGACACATCTACGTGAGCAGAGTCGATCTAACGATATCAATAAAAGATATCAAAGAAAATTTATAGCAAAATAATTTCAGTAATATTTATGTCGAAAAATTAATGTCTAAATATTCTCAAGAATAACAAAATTTTAGCTTCGATTAATATTATTTCAAATTTAAAAGACTCATCTCTTTGGCCAGGGTATGTGTAAATATTTTTTTTCCATGGTTCATGAAGAAAAAGTCGGAAACGTGATTCATAATACTAATTATCAGCAATTAAATTCGAAAATAACAAGAGTAAATGATAAAAATAAGATTATCAGCTTATTTTACATTAATATACAATCACTTAATAATAAAATTGGGGAAATCGAATCATTTTTAGTTGCAGAAAAAGATTATTTATATCATTTTCTCTGTTTTACCGAACACTGGTTGAACTCCGATAACATAAAATATGTTCAGATTGTAAATTATAAATGTGTTTCCTTTTATTGTAGATTCAATATGTTACATGGCGGAACAGCGATCTATGTTCATAATTCTGTTCCTTTCATAAATAGGAAAGACATAGTAAACATTTCTGTGGAGCATGATTGGGAAATATCTGCAGTTCAAATTCTAGATCCTAATCTTGTTGTTATTACAGTTTATAGAGCACCCACTTCCAACTTTGACATTTTTTGTGTACAATGGAAAAACTCCTTGCTTTTAACAATTCCCAGGTAATTATAACTGGTGATTTTAATATTAATTTTAATAATGTGAATTTACTTCATTTAAATTTTGAATACGTCTATTCGTGTAATGGTTTTAAAGCACTAGTCTCAGAAAATACTCGAGGTCCAAGATGCATTTATAATATATTAACCAATATGAAGTCTAACGATATCAACTCTGCAGTTTTTGACCCCAGTCTTTCTGCTCATTATAGAATTGCAGTTGAAATTAAATGCACTAAACCGCTACATTACATTAAGTTTGCCCAATATCGATCTATAACATCCTATGGTTTATTTGAATTTCAAAACATCTTGTATGAACAATCTTGGGAGTTTACAACCCATAACATTAACATAAATCTTAAATTTCAAAAATTAATTGATGCTATAACAAGTGCAATTGAATTAGCTTTCCCAATGAAATATAAGAGATTTAAAAATAACAGCTCATTTACTCCCAATTGGTTTGATAATGAATTGAGAACTATGAGGGAACACTTAATATTTCTTAAGAGTTGGTGTTGAATATATCCAACTACTGATAATAAACAAATTCGAAATGAATTTAGAAAAACATATAAATCAACCATTAACTTAAAAAAGAAATCCATCAACGATTCTTATATTTTTAATGCATATAATCGCCCCAAGGCGATGTGGGATATAATAAATCAGAATAGTAATAAATTTTTCTTTGCCTATTTTATTGTTAACTTCTAATGATCTAAATAATTACTTTGCTTCTGTTCTTTTCATTTTAATGAATTCTTTAAAAAATACTGACAAAAGAAATTATTTAGATTATTTACAACAAAAAGATATTAATATCACCTTTCAATTTATAGAAGTAAGTTACATTTATGTCCGCGATATTATTACTAAACTTAAGAACAGAAACAGTAAATACATTTATGATATTAATAAGAAAATAATTATGTCAGTTATAAATATTATATTAATTCCGCTGACTGATTTGATTAATGAATTTAACAGAGAAAGTACATTTCCAACTCCATTGAAAATTTCCAAAGTTATACCTTTATTTAAGAAAGGTGATATTAATTACCTAGGGAACTTTAGACCTATAAGTATTATACCTTTCATTGGAAAGATTTTTGAAATTATTCTAAAAATCAGTTACAGCATTTTCTTGAATCAAGCAATCTTTTGAATAATTTACAATTTGGATTTAGATCAAATTCTTCTACCGTTGATGCCATTAATAACTTAGCACAATTTATTATTAATGCCTTTGAGGATAACAATTATACTTCCAGTATTTTCTTCGATTTGTCAAAGGCATTTGACTGCGTATTACACAATATACTGTTAAATAAATTAAAATATTACGGACTTACAATCGAAGCTACAAAACTTCTCAACTCCTATTTAACTAATAGATCACAAATAACTTATTTTAATGGATATTAATAACAACAGGTGTTCCGCAGGGATCTGTCCTCGGACCCTTGTTATTCCTAATTTTTATTAATGACATTGTTACTTGTGATAAGTCAGTACACTTCACACAATATGCAAATGATACTACTTGTAGTTTGAGTAATAAAAATCTACAAGTATTAACGCAGTCATTAGAAAAATCTAAAACTTATATTAAGGATTGGTTTTCTGCAAATTTCCTTACACTTCATGAAGACAAAACTGCTTTAATGTATTTTTCCTTAAGAAACCTAAATTCAATTAATAAATCGGAGGCAATAAAATTCCTTGTTGTTACGCTAGATCCTGGTTTAACTTGGTCTGAACACATCAATAGGCTGTATCTAAATATGTCCAAGAATATATTTTTAATAAAAAACCTTGTCAAACGGTGTTCCATTAATACTGTAATAACTTCTTATTATGCATTAATTGCGACACATATTAACTATGCCATCATATCTTGGGGACACTCGCCACATATTATTCCTGTGTTTAAGCTCCAGCGCAGATGTGTGAGAATCATGTTCAAACTAGAATATCAATCAGATGTCAAGGAATATTTCAAAAAGTACAACATATTGATTGTTCCTGCCATGTACATATTGAACTGTATTCTTTAGGTTAAAAAGAATATTTCAAATTATTTAACATTTGACCGCCATTATAATACTAGGTTAGTAGATATTTTACAAAAAATTATCTACAGAGCTAAAATCGCTTGATTATCCAGCGCTTAAAATAAATTTAAAAAAGATTTTGTTTAAAAAAGCTTATTATAGCTTTGACGAATTCCTTAATGATTTATTTTAGTTTTGTAAATACCTTTCTTGATTGGTTTATGTAAGTTTATGCTATGTATTTTTTCTTTTGGACTTGTGTAAATTTCTTTATTACCACCATAAAAGTTATTATTATTATTATTATTATAAAACATAAATTTGTTAGATGAATAAAATGCCATTTGGATTAGAATATAAACAATGTCATAAGAGGTTATGGTTGGCATAATTGTAATTATATTTATATAGTAATAGGTTAAGTAAATATCCTGACGTAAATAATTTATATTATTAATAAATGCACACCGTTATGAAAGTTCTTACATCTGTGGGACAATATATACATTCTTCAAGAGTTGAATTCGCCATGTAAAATTAATATTGTACATTGCATATTTGAATATTTATTACTCATAATTTTGTTAGTTCTTTTGGAAATAAATGTAATAATAATGAAAATTGACAAAATAAAAACGACTTGGAAGGTTATAAATAGTTGTATAATATTGCCTTTTAATTATTTTAATAATTACATTAAAATAATTTTACATAAAATGGTAAAATAAACACAAAAACTTTTCTGTGTTATATCAAAAACATACTTTATAAATAAGTATACAAGAAATATTTCTAGAGGTTGGGTGTAATAAAATCAATATTTGATTTTCCATTCTTTCCCAAACTTACAAGACGTTTCTCAAGATTCTCCGTTATCTTCTCTCCTGTACAATATATTTTACACGACATCAATAATAATAATAATAATAATAACCTTCACAAAATTTTTTGCTTTCTTTCTTTTTCCGATGATACCGTCTTTGTTGTGCATTCATAAACCCTTCAAATAGCTTAACAATCCCTCCAATTCTCCTTTGATTACATCGAATCTTTGTTAACACAAAAGTCTAATAAAATGGCGCATAAAAATTAACGTCTGTTAAACCAAACTATTTATGTCTTACCAGAAAATCACATCACAATCCTCTACAATTACAATTTACAATATCACCATTCACCAGATGTATGCAAATACCTAAGCATTGCGTTCGATTCAAAACTCTTCTTTAAACCTCATGCTTAATCCATAAAAACTTAAAGCAAAAACAGGGTCCGGAATTCCAGAACACTTACCTTTAAAGAAGAATGAATATCAATTAAAAAAGCTCTAAATACTCGTATATGGTATACATCGATTAGCTGACCCTTGTTAGATTATGATTCTTCGCTCAACCTAGACTATCCATTCTTTACTTTAATATTAAACCTCGGTGTTCAATTTGCTAACAACCAATCAAAACTATTTCTTTAAACCAATATCCATTTTAAGTATTAGCATCCTACTCTCACAATTCATCAACTCATTTGTATGAATCACAACGACAGTTAAGCTACTCAGCAAAGATACATTTCTCCTTATATTATGTAATGACATTATGAATTATTGTTATCTTTTTCAATTTGTATAAGATGTTTAATAAAGTATATATAACATGGCTTCATGGATAAAATATCTATATCCACTGCACTTTTAGAATATGTGAAATGTAGTGATGAGTGTTTTTAAGACGAAAGAGACATCTATTAAATACAACTAATTTCAAATCAATTTCACAATTTTCTCAAGCAGCTCTTTTCAGATGAAGCATTACTTGAAAATCTCTGAATATTAAATTGAGAAGAATTGTGAACTCACTAGAATATATAGCAAAAGCTTTAAATTGTAATATATTTAGAATCTACCGTTCTCCAGTCGACGACTTAACATGTTTTAAGCACTTTGTGTTTAGACCAAACAACTTAAGCTCCCTGTCTGCTAAAACCATTTTAACAAGGGACATTAAAATTGTTCTTGAATAATTTTCTCACTTATATCTTGGTGAAACATTATGAAATATTGATTGAATTGATTGAATCATTTCTTTACCTATTAGGGGACTAATGAGGATGGCCCGTTCAAAGATAAACCCATTGGTCTTCTGTACATTTTCATTTTGAGTAGCAACTTCAGCTAATCTCCACGCAACAATAATTGCCTCCATAATGTTATTTTGCAATTTGTTCATAAACAATTAATCTTGAATTGTCAGATCATATAGGAATCAACCGTTAATTTATAATCCTATCTGAGAAACCTTCTAATAAAATCACATCCCAAATAATTGGACCAAATACATGTGAAGGCTACATAATATTGCACAACATACTAGAACAAGTAAATTGGGACTTACTAAATGATGATACTAGTATTAGAGGATAAGCTATAACCATAAATAACATACAATGTAATGCAACACTTAGTGCTTTTGGAAAATAAGCTCATTTCTAATTAGGTTCAGCAAAAATTCATATCTCACCTATAAATTGTCAACACCCTGTATTCTTCTTCATTTAACACTTGACATTGGCCTGCGAATGTCGAAACTATACTTGTGTCAAAAAATGATAATATATTGTAAACTTTTTTATGTATATTTTACAATAAATAGTGCTATAAAAACGTCAAAATTAATTTCTATTTACCCTCTTAAGCTATTTAAGTTGAACTGCAAAAATAACAAGCCCTAACTGAACTGGTTTAATAATTATCTAAGAGATATGAGATCAAACCTACATTTTAGGAACTGTGTTTGCAGACAACTGAGTAGAAATTTTCAACTAAATCAAATAAAAAATACAAACATGAAATTAAAGCAAGTAAAATAAATGTTTCTATAAAACACATGGAGAGTCTACTATTCTCCGAACCTAAATATATTACATTTCAGGAGGATGAATGCAGTACATTAGTGGATGAATTCGATAGCTTCATTATTAAAGCTGCCTCAATAATTCAAAACACATCACCCTAATCTAATGTAGATCCACTTACATGTGTGTGTGTTGTAATGTTCCAAATCTCAATGTCTATTTTAATTTATAAATATGACGCAAAATAACGTGAGAGAAGAAATTAAGTAAATACAATTTAGTAAAAGTTTTGATATAAATGGAATGAATGCAGAAATAATCAAACTCGAAAAAATCTATTAATTTCACCGATTTGTAAATAAATTAACTTATATATTTCAAATAAAATAGCTTCAAACAATTTTAAAACACCAAATGTAATACCTACCATTAATAAGAGCGATCCAGATGATGCATTGAACTACGAGCACATAAGTTTACTGTCTATAATTTCAAAAATATTAAAAAAAAACAATTGTCAATTTATCTGGAACAACATAACATTTAGAATTACAAACAGTTAAGATTTAGGCAAGGTCAATATTCTGTAAACGCAATTGCAAATTTTGTAGATTGTCTCTGTGATTGCGTTAAAAATGGAAAGTATTCCATATCCCCATTTATTGATCTTTCGTAGGTATTTTATTGCATGTCACATGAAGTTTTAATTAGTAAGCTGCATGCCTATAACATACACACTTAAGACTGCTAATTATTAATATACTATTTCTCAAATAGACCTATACATCGGAAGAGTTCAAAGAAAGAGAGATTAATATAGTCATTTCTCAGGGATTAATTCTAGGACCTACTGTTTTACTATAAATAAATGATCTACCCGCATGTATACATAATACTAAACGTGTTCCCTTTGTGGATGATACCACAATCACTAATGGAACAAAAACATCTAAAAATTTGAAGAATTTCATAAAACCTTCTCAAAAGCAGCATTTGACTGGTTTCTAAAGCAGGCTATGAATGAATAAAGAAATAAAAAGAACCTGCTCTTCTCATTACGACCACGCTATTATGTGCTTACACACAGTAAGCAAAACTATTAATCTATTAATCGATAATGATCCTAAGTGGAATATGGAAATCATTTAGCTAAACAGTTAGCCAAAAATATTTTCCTACTTAAAAATACATCAAATTCGGTATCTAAAGGTGCTCTAGGCACAGAGTATCATGAAATAATTCTATCCAACCTCAAATATGGAATTATAATATGGGGACGACATCAATTTGTCCTCGCAAAGTTTACTCCAACGAAGGGCAGTACAAGTTGTTGGTGTTATAGCCTATAGGTCAGACTACAGGGAATATGCCATATGTTTACGTATATTAACTCCTCTAAGTCTAATCATTCTCCAATGTCTTAAATCTATTAGAGTAAATAACAAAACTTATCCTGATACGAGCACACAACAGCAACACGATAAGTATAAATTACTTAATTAAAAAATCTGGCATTGATAACATTACGAATCAACAATTAATTTGCACTGCTAATATAATAAATTTAAATGTATCAGATCACTTGGGCAAAAAAGTCACTTTTTTATATAGTATAAATGAGCAACCAGAATATAAAAATAAACGATATTTTAATGATGAAAATATATTAAAATTTAACAAATTATTAGAATAATTAGAAAAAACATGAAAATATTTCGCAAAATCTACAACAAATGAGTCTTATTAAGACTACAAGAAACAAATCACTTTTGAAACAACTACTTCTCTAGCTAATACTTCGACAGACATTGAATAATACAATAGTAATTTGCGTGTTACAAAAGAGCAAGGCTATCAAAGCAACACTAGTTTGAACGTATTTCTTTCTGTAAAATGAACTAAAAATGATTGAATGTACGTTAAATACTTTAAATAAAATTCATTTCTTATTCCAAATTTACCATAGTATAGTCACTCATAAACTATTTAACGTACATTCAATCATTTTACAGAAATTTTAAATAATAAATAACTCATTACAATTTGGAATATTCCCATAAAACTTAAAATTGCAATAATTAAGCCCACATTTAAAAAAAAGACGACGCCAGTAAAATTCAGTTTACTACTTGTGTTTCCAAAATATTTGAATATATTATGATAGATCGGCTTCTAAGCTTCTTAAATCGCAATAAAATACTCAATAGTAGTGAACATGATTAGGAAAATCTACAACAACCGGTATTTATGACATGAAACCATATATAAATAAACATGAGGAGAACAGAATGACACTGGGAATTTTAATTGATCTATCCAAAGCATACGACTTCATAAAACACGATCTGTTGTGATACAAACTTGAAAGAATTTTAATTAGGGGGCAGCTTTAAAATGATTCAGGACAGCTTAACATCACCGAAACTATTTACCATCTTTGTCAGCAACTTAATATTAACCATTACAAATACCTCAGAGAAAATAATCAGCTATGTCGATGATATTAACCTTCTCATTTCTGGAAAAAATATGAAGAAATTACACAAAAATCTTCTGTACTGTAATAATGTAACCTAGTTGTTTTGGTATTTCTTAATAGAATGGGAGAGATAACCACTATAACTTAGACATTAACAGAGATATTGTATACTCAACTAAATTCCTAGACATAGAAATCAATAATAAATTATCAGGAGAATCCCATATTGCCAACTTTAAAGAGAAGTTGAGCACCGTGATATACAGCATGCGTGAGATTGCCAGATATCTACCAAATGCTGTTTAAAAAACTAGGTCTCATATAAATTTTATAAGTATAATGTGACATGGTTTAATCTTCTGGGGTAATTATTTGGGTACTACAAATGTATAGGTTACAAAAAAATAGGACTACAAATTATACTCAAAGTAGGACATCGAAAATCATGCCGAGGAAAATTTAACATTGTTTGGTTATTATATTTTTGATTTTATAATGTTTTATTTAAATAACATCAAAGAGAGTGACAACAAACTGAGAGTACATAATTTACGCACACAGGATTTCATATATCCCAAACATGAATCAAAAGAAAACAGTAATCACTATATGGCTAAAAAACTATTTAACTCGCTTCCAGATGTAATAAAATAAAACAAGAATAAAATGAAAATATTCGAGCAACAACTAAATAGATACTAAATTAATATAGTGAAAGAATTAGTAGTAAACCAAAAGCAATTAACTCGAAGTGTATTGATTTGCTGTATTAACTTGCTATATATGCATAATAAATACATCCGGGTTATAAAAAATGTACGTAAGATGTAATAATTAATTTAGGATAAGTATACCTATAATTAAGATATATATTAGTTCAATATTTACCCCAGGAGGATCCATCTAGTAAATCAAGAACGGGAACAAATTAATATGGAATTGTATTTTACAATAAGTTGCCATTACACATTCGTACACTTCCGTTGAAGAAATATTTGTAGGTAATTAAATAATACTAGATATCTAAGGTATATTACAACATTGACGATTTTAAAGCTGAGGAATGTTTGATATAGAAATATAGCAAAAAATGAGATAGTGGTATAAAAACTTAAAAATTATTTTCATTTAACCTTTTTTAAAATGAACTACCACATAGTAACGGTCGCTACCATCATTTTCAGAAATATAGCAATTTTATTTCAGTCACTTATTTTTTTAACTATTCTTTAAATATTAATCGTATCTATACGTTACCATCTAAAATATTTAATGTTACTACATTAATAGAAATTTTATTGTATTATTATATTTTTTAAATGTTCGCTTGTTTGTTTCTCTTGACTAAATTTTAATCGATTTAACACGTCAGCTGTGCCTGTTATTTAATAATCTACTTATTAGAAAAGTTACATGTTGGCATATTAAGCATAGGATTCAATTATCTATAAACTAAAAAACGAAAAATGTATACATGATTGAGGAGGCTTTAACTTCGTGATACAGTTTAATTATTCGAAATAACTAAAAGAATTAACTTTGTTGATAGTGTTTATGGAAGTGATACCAACAAAGTTGATTGTTTAATTTAATTGGAATAGAAAATTTTATATCATATACATTTTTCTTTTTTCAAATATATTTTCTCTTATCTTGTGTAAATCTTTGTATACTAGCACGAGTAAATGATTATTATTATTATTGTTGAATTATACCTTGACCTCTCTAAAGCGTTGGGCACGGTGATTCATCTGCTGCTATTAGATACATTTTATTTTATTTTTACGATATACAATTTTTCCAAATTATATATTACAAACAGAAGTTAACCCTCACTAGTCATTACCATTAACGTTAGGGCAAAAAATGCTTGCAATTAATTAGTTAATTGGAATATCATTTTTTCTGGGGGTGGTTTAACAGTAAATATTTTTTACTAAAGGAAAGAATAATTTGAATATTGATTTAATCTGGGTTGGGTTGTAAAGCCACCATTTATAATCAATGTTTTTATTAGGGAATGTCTTAAATGCTTTTATATTGTTTATTGCAAGTATAATACAAAAGAATAGTTATTTATTGATTTATGATTATTAACGTTACTATTCCGTGCAAAAATTTTTAAGGTAAATTTGTCCGCATATGCGGACTACAGTAGTAGTTATATCGCCAGTTATATTTCAATCATCTTCTATATGCATTATACTATAATATAAAAATAATAAATATATTCAAGTTTTTGATAAATAATTAATTTTATACTTACTGTGATAGTACTAATTCTGATGTTCTTCAATTCTGTTAAAAAAATATTGTATGATTTTACTACGAAATATCAATCTAACACTACTGTTTCTATAGTTCCTCTTTGGATACACGAAGCCTTTTTAATTATAGTTAAAGCAACTAGATTTACTAATTTACTCACGTAACGTAATCATTAATCAATGTCAGTCATATAATGAATTTTAACTGGAAAACATTGTTAATTTATTGATAATTTAATTATTCAATATAACTCTTAAAATTTTAATAAATGTCAATGCTAAAGAAAATAACAAAATAAATAACTCCTTAAATGGTTAAAAAGTATATAAGTTGGAAGACCTTCGATAATGTAAATCATTGTGATTAATTGCCATGGAGAATATGTAAGGCTATTATTCTAAATGTCTGTAGAAACCCATAAACTGCCATAATTTACAAATCAAACTGGATATTTCTATATAAAGTGAAATAAATATATTACCAGTTAGTATGTATATTTTATAGATCTGTGTGCAAATATATATATATATATATATTTAATATATGAAAATTAAATGTTAAATTAAATTTGTATAAAATTATATATACATTATATTTTACATTTGATTTAAAAATATAATCGCATAAAGAATAACAAACAAAAAGTAATAAATAATAAACAAATGTTAGTAGGATGTTGCCCCTTTCCTGTATATATGTTATTGTATATTTTGTGCAGAGAGGAGAGGATAATGCTTTAATTTTAAAGTTACCCTTGATACAAATTCTTTTATTACATGTCTTGAACATTATACATCACCATTTCAATTATAAACGCAATTACAATTCCCGCAAAATTTATTTTGTTGATCCGTTGTTTAATTGTTGACAACTTTCACTTTAGCATTGTTTACTGCGGAACCGGAACGCTCGCAGGAGGATCTTCATCCGACACTTTCGCTCTCGGCGTCATTTGGCAAAACAAATTACTGCTACAACGACGTAAAGTTTATTGTTGGAGAATACATTTTCGAACCGCTCCAAGAATTAATGATTCCAGTTTCACATGCGCAAACTTTTGGAGCAATAAGTTTCCCAATGTTGAATAACCAAACGAACTGAGATTATTATACATTTAATAAAAAGTTAATAATATTTCTTAGGTATATACAAGAGGTATTTTTAATACGATACGTAGATGTAAATATAAATTAAAACATCATAAGCACTAAAAAAAAACTAGTAATATAAATGAAGAAAACACAAATAAATGTAGAATGGTTTTCTGTAATTAATACGTGTTTTAAATGTGTTTTTAAAGAAAGGATATAAAAGATATAAATAAATAAATAAATCAAATCTTCAAAACAAAAATTTGATTCATAGAACGTCAGAGCATTTTTTCCACTGAAAATAAAATAATGAATTAAGATAATCAGACAAAGATAAACAAATAAAAAACTAAAGTCAGTGTAATACAAACAAAGTTAAAAAGTTAAACAGATAAACAACATTAAAAAATCTTTTGAAATGTTTTAATTTACCTATAGTTATTTTCAATTAAAATCAATCTCAAGTTAACGTCAATAAATTATATTATGTACTGCAGTTTTATAAATTTTATTTGTGTACTATAAAATAATGTAATATTTTCAATTTAAAAATTCTGTAGTTTTGTTGTTTTATAATTAATATATCACTCGTTAGTAATTAAAATTATTATTTATCTTTAATTTTACTTCTCTTAAAAATATATGATATTTGTATATTAAGCAATTCTCTCCATGGCTGCCTTTATTTCGGAACAATAGTAGGAATTTCATATTACGTTTCGCATTACGCTGAAAATATCAAAACAAGTTTAATTGCTTTAGGGATGAATGTTATGCAGCCGAAAATATTAATTTACATTTTTAATTTAATTAAAATTGTGATTTAATACTTTACCATACAAGTAATATTTCTGCACAAAGGCGGATATTTAACCATCCACAAACAAAAAGTATTATATACAACCATCTATTAAATATAAACGTAGAAATAAAATGTCTATATTTTAATGTTAATATACAACTACCAACTATACACTATGCTGACTTTAAACTACAAACTTTTTCTTCATCCATCATTTGGTAACACATAATTTAACGATAATGTAAATTAATAATTGATATCACTTACTAATTTACCTTCTCGTATGTTGACTTTTTTGGCTTGACTGAATTATTGGAGAATTTCGTGGTTGTGGAATTTGAGGGATTGGTTTAAATGCAGTTTCATAGAAATTTTTGGCACAGCTGTAAATAAGGTGTAAGCAATTATGATTAGGAAACCGCACCAAAAGAAGAAGAAATATCATTTGCAACTAAATCAAGTCACTATTTTATCGGAGTAAATATACATATAAAATGAAATATTTATATTTTTTCTTCTGAACCTGCTTTATTATTATTATTATTTATAATAGGAAATATAGCAGTTTTTTTATACTCTACTAGAAAGCGAGATGGCCATGCTTCTTAATTTTGACAGACAAGTAAGAAATTATAATACAATCGCAATCAATGAAGTGAAAAAGTTGATACAGATATCTAATATAATTAAAATAACAATACATTTTGACAACATACCAAATCAAGTAACTGTAAATTTAGTAGTAAATATTATTAATTGGGTTACATCCCAATAAGTTGTTTATTTATTAAGTGAATAACAATTTGAGTCGAAGAAGGATATTTTTAAGCTAATAAATTAAATAAACTACTCTTCTTTATACTAGTGGTTAATTAATTCATTGAATTTGACTTATTTATAAATAAACTATTTATCCTTTTATAATTGTATTTATTGTTTCATGTAAAAAATCTTTTCTTTGTATTCCACTTATCAGTCATGGCACGCTGACGATATTGAAAATAGATCAAAACTGAAGCTGTTCTTTATAATAAAATAATAATTCAGTGTTTTTATATAATTAGATAATTTTTAATAAGAGCTTTAGATAGAGTCATGAGTATTATCACAAGTTAATTAGTAGCACGCACATTATATCATTAACAGAAATAAAACAAGTAAGAAATTTAAAAATATATATTTATTTAAGCCCTTAAAATGTTCATAATTATTAAAATCACATATATCTGTGAAGATATGCCACTAGACATACGTTCAATATTACTTTTTACGCATGTAATATTAGCTACATCATATACCAGTTATGGAAGATCGTCGTAAGCAACTCCATTTTAAAAATTGACATAAAGATATTTCTTTGCAGTACGTTAAAGTTTGTAAATTTACCATTTTCATATTTTTTATTCCCTAAGAAAAAGCTTTGCTAAGGGTAGTAACTATATGCGTGAACGTTTAATTGATGTACATCACGTAGTTTTGCGTTTACTAAAGATGCCAAGTCTTCAATATCTTCCGTGCTTATTTCAACCAGTTCTTTTATATATTGGATTGATCGGGATGATACTTGATGAAACTCCATTATACAATAAAACGCGGTTTTGTTATTATACAGTGGTTCAAAACACAATAAGTGTTTTATTTAGAATTATAGTAGTTCAAAACATAGGAAGTGTTTTATTTAGTGTTCATTATGAATTACCACATAGTAACGGTCACAACTATCATTATGACACGATTTTTTAGTTACATAGATTTGTTTTTAAGAACACTGCAATAATCGTTCCGCCTGTGTATTAAAACCATTGTTTATCTGCCCAATGAAACCACTGTGTTGAAGTGTTTTCAATAATGTAGCTCAAAAATGTACGTGTTTTATTTTATATTATTATATTTAACCAGTTCATCCTAACAGGATGTTCTTGGCATATATCAAAATAATCTGAAAATAATATTTAGGTTATAATTTTGAATTAATTGATTTTACATAACTTACCTATATTTCCAGGGATTTTCATTACTAGCATCGCATAAAAATTTGTCACTTAAATATAAACTTTTACAGGTGATAAATAAGGTTTTGAGAATGTACACAATTTACACAACGACTTTAAATTGTGTAAATTCTCAAAACCCAAGTGTTATATTTATCACCTATATAATGGAATTTCAATAAGTAAAAGCCTCATCAATCCAATATAAACTTTTACATTTAATAACCTTAAATTTGTCCTTTTAACACACGTACTTTTTAATATTCGTTAACATCTACATCATTCATAATTTTTGTAATACACACATTATATTATCACTACATTGTGGAACTTAATTTTCTATATTACATGATATTTTAAAGAATAATACAAGTAAAATAACTGCATAATAATTTTTTCTCAGTGTGACTTCAGTAAATTTTTGTAGATAATATTATAGGTCATGAATGCTACTAGGCTAAGTAGTTAAAAACTTCTCGATTATAACAATTCCTGATTCTAAAATTTTTGATGGTAGTACCTTATATATAGTCAGCGTTTTTATTTTAATCACTAAAGTCAAGTTGTACAACTATGGTCGCGCTCTTTCTACCAAAGAGTAATTATATATAGCTGGTCAATTTGATTTAAAAATGTAATAGACTATTCTTTTTTAAATATTTGAAAAAAAAATTGTGGGAATAAATGGAAAATTTGTTGCTTGTCTCTAATTAAAAATACAAACTTAACACGATAAGAGATACTTATAAACCTATTAAAGTAAATAACCTTTTATTAAAATAAATTTATAAAAGAAAGTTTCTCACAAAATAATAGACTCTTTTAAATCGTGAATTACCATAAATAATAGGTAATAAAAAAATAACATATTTATTAAACTCTAAAAGTTTTATTCTAATTTATAAATAAATAAAAATATTATTTTTTTTATTACTGTGCAGAATTTTGAACGCCGCTGTATAAGATAATATGTATCATTGTCTATATAAATGATCACATAAATCTAGTACTGTCACTGAAATATGTTGCAGGGATTCAACAATAAAAGTAGAAGCATCTTAACTGTGTTGTTTTAATTCAATTAAAATTTAAACAGTTTAGTATTCATATTTAAGAAACTACAATTTTACAGTTGATAGGTAAACACAAGGATCATTTTAATGTAAGATTTCTTCAGATTTAAAAGTAAATATTACCAATATTATTTCTTCATTTTAAATTTAATTTATTAATTTTTTACATTATCTTCGTTCGGTTCTAGGTATTGTTTCAAACCGCGGAGCCCTTATCGTAAATGTACATTAAAGTTTATTAAAAACGATTGCTTATTCTATATAATAAGTTACCCATAACTCAATTCTTGTCACAATCTGGCCCAAAAATACCTTTTTTAATGTAGTTACTTGAGTATGTGAAGGTTAAATATCACTTAATTAAAGTAATACCTTTTTTCTTTGTTCTAATGCGCCGATCAGTGAAAAACCCATCAAATCCGTTTTATGTTCTTAATATTACTCACAGCTGTTCCAAATGCAAGTGGTTAGTGACAAGTGTAATAGTTCGAGAGATATTGAAAATTATTATGCAAGTCATCTATAGTTACGCAACTGTTCTATTTATTATGTCTATGAAAACTATTGGATATTCTAAACGTTGGTAATAATAATAATATTTCTTTATTAATCCATATAAATCAAACGATATTGAACAAGTCAGTGTAACATTTTGTTTCACAGAAAACTTACAAAAAAGTTCATATAAGCTATATAATATAT
The DNA here is from genome assembly GCA_963969525.1 of Ontholestes murinus. Taxonomy (NCBI): domain Eukaryota; kingdom Metazoa; phylum Arthropoda; class Insecta; order Coleoptera; family Staphylinidae; genus Ontholestes; species Ontholestes murinus. The sequence goes on from OZ018397.1 coordinate 33,459,102, forward strand.
GTTAATTTCTTTTTTAATTATAAACCTGAATTTCCTTAAGATAGCCTAGTAGTTTCTTATATGTTAAAATATAATTATATGTCGGCCTTCTTCCATACAAGGCCGTGTCATATCTAATAACACTAAGACTATTACGATGGTGGGTATTGGAATTATGAACATTTGAATTTGTTTCAAAGTAATGTAAGTATTTTTTTACAAATAAACTAACTCTACGCAAGTGTATACAAGGAAATGTAAATATATTGTATTTGGAAAATATTGGTTTATATGATTCTCTGGATGAAATATAATCTATTAAAGGTAATATTATTTTTTGTAGTATAAAAATGCGACTCGTTGTAGGAGATTTTCTCCAAACAATTATATTATATGACATATAATATTATAAAAGCGCCTAATACATTTCAAACAGATTATGTTTACCTAGCGTACATTTTTAATTTAAAATTGCATTATAAGCTTTATTAAGTCTGCTACAAATGAAATCTATATGTGCATTCTATGAAAGTTTAAAATGTGATTGACTGTTACATATTCCGCTATCTTAGAATTATAAACTATATACATTCGCTTTTATTTTGATTTAAAATAAGACTGTTATTTTCACACCAATAGTTCATTTCATACATTGTTACATAAATTTTACGTTTCAATGTTGAGTTAGTGGACTAATGCATTATCAGCGAATTTAATTAATTTGCTGCAGCTAATATTGTTGGATATACCATTTATATACAGCAAGAATATAAGTGGACCTAAAACCGATACTTGCGCCACCCCTGTGTATATATTATGTACATATGAATTTGTGTTATTTAATTTGATATAAAATTGTGTGTCACTCAAAAATGACTCTATAAAGTTTGAAATATTGTCAAATTCTATGTTAACTGTATAAAATTCATGAGATTGAATAATATCACTGCTACATATTTTTTCGTATACAATTCCACGCGGCTATATTCTATTAAAATATTTATTTATTTATTGAAACTTTAAAATATCCTGTTAGTACACATAACTATAAGCTATATAAAGAAATTACAAACATTTTGGTCATAGGGCTTTCAGGCGAAGTTAAAATTTTATCTGGGTTCTTCCACTCGAACCCAATAATTTTAGATAACGAAAATTTATCCAATGCATTTATTCCCAATTTAAGTGTGTCTCTTTTCTGACATTTTATTGTTAATATAATGATGTTTTTGTTGATAGATACTGCATGAATCGATGTTTAGCTATTGATAATAATATAAACTTGTTTAGATAACACCAAAGACGATCATTTGTGATAATTTCAATTACTGGATTGATGAGGCTGTTACTTGTTGAAACTCCAAATCACTTAATAAAATACTGACACGGTATATATAATATAGTGTGTCAGTATTTAAATAAGAAATAGTTTCAATTATTTTGCACTCTTAACAAAGAAACAGGCCTGTAATTCTCTTTTAGAGTTTTATCTGATTTCTTGAAAACTTCTATTATAACTGCTATTTTTAAACATAAGATTCCTTCTTCAATTGAATTATTTATTAGATATGTTAGTGCCTCTAGTAACTCATTCGCTACCGATTTTATCATATGTTTTAATCTAAATATTGCTGAATGAACTTTATTTGCATCTACAGGAAGAAATACGAACGTATTTGGAAATTCCATTCCATTCAGGACAATTTTTTGAAATATTTATTCCAAAATGGTGTGTTAAGCTTTGGTATACTACACTAAAAATAATATTCGACGAACGCATTAGATATGTCTTCCGTTTCAGTAAGAATATTTCCATTATCTATGATTTCATTTATTTTATTTACTTTTTCTCTTCCAGATTTGGTGTTAACCAATTCCCTAATTTTTGCTATTTTATTTGAAGACATTTGAGTAATATTTTTACAATGCGTATTCTGTTTTGTTGTTGATCTTCATATAAAAAGTACAATGTATATGGTAACAGTATAGTCGATATTCCTGAACATTTGAAAAATGCAAATTTAATTAATGACTACCTTATCTCGGATGTTAAACCGTTGCCAGAAAATTCACAACTTCTGTACTTTTATAACAATAATTATAAACCTGTTCGTTTCGCTTTTTCAGTTGTTACGAATTGTAAGATCTTAAAAGTTATAAATTCAATCAAAACAAATGCAACAGGAGTTCTCCTCGAATACATTACGCATATAATTAATTCTTTATTCTTTCTTTATTCTTTATTTATTTATTCCAATATGCTTACATAATATTCCAAAATTGTATATAAAATCCATTAATATCAACAAAAATTTCAATCACATATGGAAAGGGCAGAGTTCACAATATAGTGTTCTTCCACTCGTACCAACTCTTTCTTCCATGAGAAACTTCCTTCTTGAAGCTCATATCAGAATATTTTCACTTTGTTTTGGCCAATAAGTTACTTATATAACAGGAAGCAAAAAGTAAAATTAGAAAATGAGATGTCTACTTCTCGTCTCGTCAGTTACGGTGTAGGCCAAGGTACAATCCTGGGACCACTGATATACACAATATATACTTGCCCATTACAATAAAATTATGCTTCTTATCATCTCTATGCAGACGACACACAGTTATATTTATCTTTTGACATCAATAATCTCATCACTGCGCAAAATCAACTTAAGAGTGACTTACAAGCTCTTCTCCAGAAATCTCTCTATCATTCGCAGCAAATTAATCCAGACAAAACTCAACACATTATTTTTGCTTAAAGTAATTGAAATACATTTTTCTCTGGAAATTCACAATGCAAAATCTAACAAATATTGTATATTAGATATTAAGCTTTATGATCAGAAATATTTGGTTCAAAAACGTAATATGTTAATTCGCTTGTAAATTCGAAATCATATAATCGATGGAAGAAATAGAAGAACAATTGTTTTTATTTCTAAAAATTCGTATTGGATCTTATATATATATATATATATAATTTAATTCGTATGATCGGAAGAGGCCAAATAAGAATTTTCTATTTGACGACTCTATAAGTGCATTATAACAGTTAAATCGCCACACAAAGTGATATTATCACAAATATTATAAACTGAATCTAGTATGTTCGTATGTTTGGCGTTAGGCAGAAAAAGAATATCTTTGTAATTTTAATGGGGTTAATGTGTCCTAATGCCGAATCTTGAAATTGTTCCTTAAAGAGTTTTTTCAAGGCCAATTTTAAATGCGACTTCATCTTCCTTTTTAATTTTCATCTTCCAGACAACCAGTGGGACATATATTTTTCCTAAAGTATGTGATAACATCATCACAATTGTTTTGGATTTGCCCTACCTAGAAAATATTTTAATATTCGAGGTACATCGGTTAATTTGCATTCAGCGTTTAATGTCTAAATGTTTATGTTTTATGCCTTAAGGTTTAAAATATTAAGTAAAATTTTGTTCGCTGTCCTCAACTGCGATACACCTATAAGATCCAAAGTAAAAGCAAATAATCATATAGTGATTTAATTTTTTTATTAATGTTGTAACTGTCGTTATTGACAGTTACCTTTAATTTTTAATTAGTGAAATTTCACGTCAATAGATCAGCTTAATGTTTATACCTATTCTTACGGTTACCTGGAGTTTTATAAATTGAAGGAAAATTCTGTTTCTTTGTTTTTAACTGCATCAAGCTTGTAAGATTAAAAATTGACCAAAACTATTATTTTAAGGAAAACAATAATTCAATGTTTTCGCATAATTAAATAATTTGTTATAAGAATATCAGACTATCGCAGAGTACTGTGATAAGTTAAAAATTAGTATGCACATTATGGGATGATTTAAAACAGAAAAATCAAACGACAAAGAAAAATATACAAATATGTATTTATTAATCAAATACAAAAACACAACTTCATATGGTAACCTCTTAAAACTGTTAATGACATTACTTGCACCATTACAGATTTACGAAAAATCGTAATTATTTAATTGATTAATGGTTGAGGCGTTATCTTCGTTATACATTTTGGAAAATTAAACAAAAACGTTTACTTTGTTAATATCACACTTTATTTTTAAGTGACTCGAGTTCCGATCATTAACTGATCATTATCAAACTAAAAGTAAATTAATCTACGACAAAACATTTATTTATACAGAATGAAATAAGGAGGAAAATACTAGGTCTACCTGGTCATTAATTACTGGGATTTCCGGATTACTCTTCGCTTTATGAATTTCTAGGGACTCGAGTAAATCCATTTTAAATCCTTTTTCGGCAAAATGGATTACTCGAGTACATCTTCATCAAAAGAATGTCGGTTTTCTATTAGGTTATTCGCGAATGTGGAATTTGTATGTTTTAATCTGAAGGATCTAAGATGTTCTATTAATCTAATGTTGAAGTTACGACCAGTTTGACCTACGTAAATTCCATTACAATTTTTACACGTTAGCTTGTAAATACCTAATCTGTCTAATTTATCTATCGGGGGTTTAGAATTAAAAATTGAATTACAAATTTTATAAGTTGGTTTAAATGCTACATTAATATCATGTTTTTTCAATATATTTCGAATTTTAAGGCAGACTTCACCAAAGAATGTTAATGACTTGAACGTTTTATTTTCAACTTTTGGACATGCATATAAATTTATTTTTATAACAATAACCTCAAAAAAATAATAACCTCAAAAAAATTAACTCCATTATCTAAAATTATATTAAACACATTTATCGTAAGTACTGCTTTTTGTTTTCATTCTATTTATAGTGGAAAACTATTTATTTCAGAGCATTTATAAGTATATAAACCAACATTTAATTCATAAACGCTATTAACTTTCGTTAAGAAATATCGTTCCTCAGATAATCATATTTTCAGCAAAGGAGTAACTATAAAACGAATGTTCTCCGATGTATTTCTGATATTTTACGTATAATAAATATTCTAGCTCTTCATTTTGATGTATTCACCGTCATAGGCATATTCCAAAATTGTCTGAAAAGAACATATAGGTTATAAATCTGTATTTTATTGCTTTAAATAACTTACCTATTTTGCCAAGTATTTCTCATATCGAGCATCGCTTAAGAACTTGCTAAATTATCTCTTTGATGACACTTTTGCCTTCTTTAAGTGTATAATCCACATTTTATTTCTTTAAAAATTGCTTTTAGGTGTTATAGGCAGACTATATGTTATATGTGATATAAAAGTATAACATTAGAATATTTATAGAAAAAATACCAAATATGTAAAAAGCAGAAAACATTCTGAAAAAGAATATTAATTTTCTAAAAAACTTGTTTTATAATAATTACAAATATTATCTCCTTAAAATCCCTACCCAAATAATATTCACCATTCAGCAATTCTTTTAAATCAGATGCCTAAAATCAATAATCCATTTTCATCGCTTTTACCTCCGAACAAGGTCTGCCCTAAGAATCTTCTCTATCTCTACTATTCTATAACATTTTCTGCTCTGGCATTTACAATCCTGATCCTCTTTACTTTAATCCCTCCAAAATGTTTCTAATAATTTGCAGATGCACTCACAGTATCTAAAGCTTAGCATTTCCTTTAGCATAGTAGATGTTTTAACAATGTTTTAGGTTGTATTAAAATAATTATTTCATAGTCAAAGCAAACAGTGATAATTTAATAAGTAATAACTACAACATTAGATACGTTTTCATGTAGTAACGGAAGAAAACTAATACCTGCCATAACGATACAGTTAATATAACATTTTGAAGCTGTAATTCGAGCCATTTGTGGTCCAATTTTTATGCTACGCGGTACTTTCTTATTTATTATTAACATGTCCCTGATATATTTACCACTTAAGCGGAATCAGAACTGGAAAATTGCAGATAAATTAATTGGATTGTTGGCAACTGTTGCGTTTCACCGATTTTTGGCCTTTATAATAACGCAAATTTTGTCTCTCAATTCAGTGAATACAAATTTAAAAAAAATGTTTGCATTGACTGGCAACCAATTTTTACAATTACTGTAAAAAAATACTGCAATGGCAGTCATTAAACCCACTCAATTGCCCGCTGAATTTTATTGTTTAAGTAAATATTATCCTTTAATAAAATTGTGTGCTTGTGTTATTGATTATAGTAGCGAATCGCTGTAAATATGTTATTAAATAGACTTTTTAGACATTGTAGTATACTTTAGTTTTAATTATATAAATCTTAAATTTTCTTATAATTAACAATTCATTTTTTAATTTTTAATTCTCAAGTTTAAATGAATGGATATTATTTTATAAATATCTAGAAATATATAAAAACAGGCTGAAAGACCTACGCTCGATACCCAAGAAGGAAACGACAAACAAACATTATATTTGCTATGTCGTATTATTGTAATAAAATCTTCAAGATATTTATCTCTCTATCAAAAGATATGTTTAAACTAGTTTATTGATAAAATATACAGTATTATTATTACTTTAATAAAATGGCTCATAATTACAGAGCCATGCAAAAAAATCAATTAGTAAATAGAAACAATTAGTTGAGTATTTTCCAAGAACAAACTCATCCGAGTAAACAAAATTTTAACGAAAATGTACAGGTCTTTAAAAATATATTTTTATTACAACGTATATTCCCTTTTAAGATCAATAATTAAATGTTTGCTTTGATAATTTTACATTGAATTAATAAGTCAATTACCGAATCAATCAATACAAATATCAAGCCTTTAAAGCGATGCAATTAATTTTATATAAAAGGATTCGATATTAAATTTAAAATACTCAACAGTATAAAAACTGATTTTTTTATCAAATAATAAAGTTATTTATCACTTCATCCCTTTGATAAGAGCAGCAGTTTTATTACTAATTTTATAATTAAATTTCGGTTCATTTTACGACTCAATTATTTCTTGGAATTAATTAGCAAATTTAACTTATATTATCGCATCAAATTGATATCTCGTTTAAAAAATATTATGGTAGACATTCCACGCGTTAACTGTAAAATTCTTATTTAAATTTTAAATGAGATGTCAATGTAGTAGATAAACTCTTAAAATGAAATTGATTGTTCACATTAATTTTAATGTGTTCGAACGTTGGACGCTTTATTAGATTTCACAGATATAGTTTTTTTATTAGAAATTCAAGAACTTCGAATAAACTAAGTATTTAATACCTATAAGATATAAAAGTCTTTCTTAATGTTTTTGATACCAATATTTATTACGTGATACATATAGAGTTTATGACGTATATGTGATAATATTTACACTAGTTTCCATGTTTGCTAATATCTTTTAATTATATGGATAAGAACAAATAATTCATTTTACATATAACATCCACTTATATATTTTTAGTTGATCTTTGAGATAATTTTCAGTGATATTAATTTAACCTTATTCAGGTCCATAATTAGGTGAGATGATTAGATCAAAGATGGCCTTTCTTCGGTACTTAGCGACCCTCTAGCCATTTTCTTAGGTCAGTACACAAGTCTAACTTTGTACTGTTATAGATCTTTGAATAAAAATTAAAATCATGGTGTTATTTTTAATGAGAATCAAAGGTATTGCTTTTGTGAAAGTGGTTATTTGTTATGCATGTATACAGTTGCATCTTTTTTGGAACTCTAGAAAAAATTTGACATTGTTTTCTACGATATTCTCTTAAGACATGTTGTCGTTTATAAAATTCTTACATAAGTATTTAATGAAGTAACTCGCATAGTTTATAAGCAGCATTAGGCAAGAGTGGAAGAACATTTAATTATGAACTCAAGCCTTTCCACATACAATCAAATTGTTTGTAAGAATTTATTCTTTGTTTGTATATTTTCGATTTTTATGTAAGTAATGTGGAAAAATAAATCAATAAAGGCTGAAAGACCACCGGTGGATAGCCATGGAACAGAAGACCAACTGTATCAGAATTTATTTTATTTTATTTTATACATTACATGTATTGTATTTTATTTTCTTTCTGTGAATAAATATGTTCAGTAGTAGTAAATCAATAAACATAATTAAATAAAATCACTAGAAAAAGGGGTATTACAAGGTTTATTCCTTGGCCCCTTACTTTTCGATGGACAAGGTTTCTAGCAATATACTATATGCACATGACACAATTGTTTATAAATATATTCTATAAAATTAAATCTATATTTGAAACTTAAAAACTAATAAAAAACAAATATTATGTTTTCTTTAAAACTCTACACTGAGATTTTGTACACCAATTCTTAGGAATTACAATAGATACTAACCTTTACTATCATACACTCCGTGATTATAATGCGGATTCTGTTATTGCACCCACAAAATTGTTGTGCTCAGCTTAACTACTAAGTTATTCCATACCCGTAATTTGCATTGAATATTAACCTAGTAGCAGATTATTTTATCTACAATGATGTGCATTATAAACGAATTAGTATATCCGTTGAATTTAGAAACAATTGCTGCACCTACTATGTTAAATAATCGCAATATTAGTATAATATTAGAGGAAAATCTAAAATATTAAGTGATGACATCAATTTCTAAAGACTTTCTTTTACATGATACTAAAGTATCTGTAAAAATAAACTGAACTAATTAAATTTAAAAGAAATTAATATCTTATGTTGTTTGTAGTATAAAGTAAAACTAAAAAATATTTATATAGTCAATAAACTATTGAAGGCTTCTTTAGACATATAAACAATTCACAAGACATGTAACTTATTTCTTTCGTAAAGTTGTATACATTTTTTTGGTTTAAATTACTATTAAAATTTTCTTAGATTTTTTTAATTTGAAGAAAATAGTTCTTAACAGTATAACATATTTTAAATAAGTAATTATGTGTATTTTAAAGTGATTGATTTTAAAATATACAAGATAACTTATTTAGAATCTGTTGTAGGGTCCTTTTGTTTGGAGAGGCGAAGATTTTGGATATCCTGTGTTGCAATATGATGAATATTCGCATTTAATTTGACAATAAACTTGTTAAAGTATATGATTATTTTGACTGAATATTGCAGCTTCAGAAAAAAATATTAACATAAATAAAATAACGGTGTAAATAATTAAGATATTAATTTACCGACACTATACCGTTAAAAATTTTAAAAGAATGTTTAGCTGAAGCTTCTGCTAAACATATATTTTAGTTTTTCTTATAATATCGAATAGTGATTTAAATTTATTGCGTGTTTTATGGAAACACCAAACTGGATATTCCTCTAAGCTAATTATATTAATTTATTTATTGATTGCTTCATTTAAACAACAGAATGTACTATGTTTGTTTATTGAATAATTGAAATAATTACAAATTATCAATATGTTGCTGTTTGTTTCCACCCTTTTCTCATTAGGACTGTGAAGATAAATGCCACTAATTATTCGTCCCACTAACATAACATACACAGTTTCCATATATTTTCCCCATACAGATTTTCCTCCATCTCTCCTCTGACACACATCTAGCTCTTGCTAACGTGGCGTTCTTCTCTATACCAAGTTGACTGGCACTCAAGTACCTTTGCAACCACTTTCCCAACCTTTCATGAATTTTTACTTCCCATTCTTTCTTTTTATCAAAGCCACCACGTTTATCCCATGCTCTAATTATCTATTGACCTTATTTTTCGATAACCCATTTTTTATACATTCTATTTCAATCTATTCTCCACTTAGATTTCCCAACACAAACACATACCTCTTTCACTAGTTTCTCTTCCTTTAATCCACGCAATTGCAAACTTAATTTGTTTTCAAAAAGACTATGTACCCTGGGAGTGGAATTTTCAACCTACAGCACACGATTTAGAAACTACAGGTGATCTCACTCTATAAATGTATACGCTCTATAAATTTAAGGTTATAGGTATGTGGTATGAGGACCACATACCCACAACCCTTATAGATTATAAAGGTGATGGAATGATTTCGGTAGGAAAACTATTTGCAATAAGAATTACGATGATCAGAAGAGGAAAATTTCGATACAAAAATTAATTTATACAGCTTATACAAAATTACAGATGAATCTCAACTGGCCAAATAAAACGTTTTAGGCTTAGAAATCGATTGAAGGTCGGTCTGTATTTGGAAGATACGTATGAGAAGAATATTATGTTCTGTGTTATTAGTGATGGTTGTTTATCAACAGTTAAGCTCAAAGATTTATTTGATGTTATTCGTAAAGAAAGAATCTACTTGTGTAGGGTTGTGTTCCTCCGGCATTGGTCGTGTAAGTAGATTTTAAATATTTTAAACTACTGTTCGCAGCTATAACTCCTTGGGTCAAAGAGGATCAGACGGAATCGTTGGCAGCTAGAATATTTACTTTACTTGTAAAAAATTTTGAGAATCCAGCTCAAAGACTGAAATTACACAATCCACTTGCCTCTATATTGAGGATGTCTGATATAAAGTCGCCCGACCACAATGAATCAGGTGCTGAAAATGCCTCTAAGGCAACAGATTTTTTCAATGGTATAGAAGCCAGTGCTGCTAATGATACCCTTACCACCAAAGACATCTGTGCCAGTGGACCTACCACATCAAATTATATATTTCAGAAATCTTTTTAATCACAATCGTCAAACTCTAACGAAAACGTAGAAACTAGTTTAGAGGCCAAAATGTTGATGAGTATTAGGAGTCTGGTATAATCGAAGGAAAGTAAGATTAATATAAAATCCGTACAGAAAATGACCCAACCGCATATTATTACTGGAAAACTGTTATATTTGCGATATATTTCAATTTCTACAAGACGACCAGGCAACTTATAACGCTGTACACTTTTATTAAGCCTGGGAGATGTAGGTAAACAATTCTTCGTTTCGAGGGATGAATCGGAGGATAGCCTAGTAGCCGCAACCGCCGCTCGTTGAATTCCTTTCTGCGCACGCATCGATCTCCGAATGAGATTTTAAAAACAGAAGATTTAATATGTTGGGTCTTATAAAAAATTTCCGCGGTTTTTCCGTACATATTTGATCAAACATATTTTTTAATTGAAAATAAATTTCAATCAAGTACATATTGACCATTATTATCTTTGAACTTTTGCCATTTATCTTACAATTTCATAATATCATTGGTGTAGAACTCCTGTGGTTCTTACCATCAAGGGAGTTTTGCAGAGATCAAAACAGATGAGAGTCGAGAGAGATGAGAGAGAGAGATGGTGCAAAGTCCGGGCTGTGCGGTGGATGCATCAAAACTTCCCAACCAAGTTTCCGAGTCATTAAAGATGTGGGTGGCCGTGCATTGTCATGATGAAAGACAACTCTCTTTCTGTTGGCCAATTCTGGTTTCTTTTCTTTGATTGCTTCATTCAAACGGTCGAGTTGTGCACAGTACATGACCGCATTGATAGTTTCGCCAGGTTGTAACAGCTTTTTGTCATCAATTCAGCCTTTAACCACAATCTTTTGCGTTAGATGTTTTCATATTTCACCCATTTTTAATCATAAGTAATCATTACTTTTAAAAAATGGGTCGATTTCGTTTCGTTTCAACAACATATCAGTGATGGTAATTCGGCCAATTAAATTTCTCTCCGATAATTCATGTGGTATCCAAACATCGAGCTTCTTTTTTTAGCCTGCTCTCTTCAAATGATTCCATATGGTTCATTTTTAATTCCTCCGCTATTTCGTGACAGCTTGCGTGTCGGTCTTGCTCCACCAGTAGCAAAATTTCATCGACTTTTTGTTACTGGCCGGCCAGAGCGAGGTGCATCTTTAACATCCAAATTTCCGGAATTGAATCTAGTAAACCACTCCTGTGTTCTTTGTTCACTAACAGTATTGTCACCGTACACTTTTTTTGGCATGTTCTTAAAGCGTTTTGACCTTTTTTATAGTAAAAAAAAAACATCACATACCGTATTTCTTCAGATATTTCACTCATTTTCAAACATTAATATAACTTTTTACATGAGTAACGAATTATAGAACTATCTTGGCAAAAATGTGAGCTAGAAAGTTGTATTTTAACACGTTCGCCGCCAAGCGAATATTTCACATAAGTGCTGTTTTGAATCCCGCGTGACCGCCGGCGGTCATAGCTAATTTAAGGAATAACTACAAATTATTTTCCCGGCGTGCAAGAAACGGCGACTATATGACCGCGGTACATGTGGCCGTGAACGTGTTAAGCATAGGTTTGTTCTAGACAATCGGTTGAGTTTTGCTCGAGATTAGGTATCACAACCGGCTTGTGGCAAAAAACCGCGGAGACTTATATACGGCCTGTTATATTCAGATACCATATTTTCTATATTAAATATTATGTGTAAATAAATTTATAAATTTCTAATTACATTTCTTTATACACTCTTCTCATGTAATATACTATTTTATCACCAAATCCTTTCCTTGCCTCAAACATTCTAGGAAACTCTCCCTAGTCATTATTCTCAACGTCCTGCTCTAGACAGTTTTGCACCACAGCCATTGCATTATTACACACGACACTCATTAGCCTTATTCCTTTGTAGTCGTCTATATAAGCAATATCTCCATCTTTGTATACCGGGCACATAATTCGCACTCTCTAGGATGTCACTATTTTAATTTCCCTTCTTCACATCTGAGTTAGCAGCTCTCCAATCTTTCCTTCTCTATTTTTCCTATCTTTTTCCACATCTGAGCTTTTGTCCGATCATGCCTGTTGCTTTTCCTTATTGTTAACTCCATAACGTGCTTTTTTGCATACCCACTTCTTATGTAGTTCCCATTACCTTTCTCACCTTTCTCTTTGCATCTCGACATTCTATAACAAAATACACATTTTTTCTTACATTTTTTTCAGCCTCCCACTATGACATCCTCTAACTCTTTCACCGATGTAACTTCATTCCACTGAACTTTCTCCAACTTGTTCTTCATATCCCTAATGGCATTTACATTACTCTCGAATTCGTCACGTACTTAGTTTGGCTTTTCCTTCCATAACTGCTTTAATTACTGCATTTAATGAGTTAAGCGCTGAAGGAACGGCTTCAGCATATAGTCGTAGAGCTTTACCATCGGCAATATAGAGTGGGTATATGGTAGGATTCAAGTATGTAAGATTGGGTGTAAAATTTAAAGTAGGGCAGATAATAAGGATTATTGTAGAACATCTATTTAAGGAAGAAATGGTTGACAAAGGGATTACCGGAATTGTACTATCTATTGATAATGAATTCTAAACTAAAATTATAATGTGAGTTTAAGGAAAAGAATAGCCCTCGGTGGTGTACCGAATTAAAACCTGATTAAATTTTTTTTTTAAATAATGGCGAACTTTTTAGGTGCTTCAATTGAATATTGGAAGTGAAGATAGTAAAAGATTTTTGGGAAAAGTAACCAAAGTCTAATGATTAGAGGGCAATACTTTGTGCCATATGATAGTTATTTTTTATGTCTAGTACTAGTTTCTTTCTTTATAATCACTAGAGAGCGGATAAAAAAGCTTAAAAAATGTGAAAAAAAGCACTTAAAAAGGCACAAAATTTAGAGAAAAAAGCATTAAAAAAGCATAAAAAGCGGAAAAAAAGCATAAAAACACGAAAAAAGCACTAAAAAGGCATTAAAAGGCACAAAATTTAGAGAAAAAGAGCATTAAAAAAGCATATAAACAGGAAAAAAGCATAAAAACACGAAAAAAGCACTAAAGAAAACTATATTTTCTTGATATGTTACACGTTTATCAACATATTTTACAAAGAAATTTGGCTTAAAACTAAAATAAACATACTTTCTTTACGCAATATATAATATCATGTAAGTATTTAAAAATTAAATTGTAATTTTGTATACGTTTCAAAATAACTAAAATCTATTCATAAAAACAGTAGATCATTAAATGTTGTTCTAAGGGTTTAATTGTAAAAATTATTACTTCTGACGCTCAATAAATTTTTGAAAGTAGAAAAGCTTCTCTTTATTTTAAATTATAGCTGGATCCATTTGAAAATTGCCATTCAAAATCAAGTTTAATTTATTTAATATTAAAAATCCTTCATTTTCAACGAATATTTCTTTCGATATTATTTTGATTTCTTGGCCAATGCATGCAGGTATTTTCTAAAATGAATCTGCTTTTATAAAGATTTGACTGTGTTGCTCACAAAATTTAAACGCGATTTTATGTAACTCAATTGTTTTGAAGGAAGCTCTTGTTTCTTAAGAACTGTTTAACAGTCTTTAACTGATTTGCTTGTCGTTTCGGGAAAGTTGTATATAACCTTATTAACCCATTCGAGACCAATTGCACACCGTGTGTGCAATGCATTTCCGAGCCAAAAAGACCAGCTGCACACCATGTGTGCAATGATCTTGAATTGCAATTATCAGCCATTATGGAAGAATCTGCCGTTAGAACAAGGCTGGTTTATAACAAAAATTATCCTAGAAGTCTGTAAAAATAAAATTTGATGTTGGTTTCAACTTAGCCCCTACAATGAGTGACCCAAAGCCAGGACCATCAGGAACGCAGAAAATGAGTAGTGATAGTGAAAGTGATGATTTATTGTCTCCAGAAAAGACAAAAAATAATCGAAATGTTGCTATTGTGTATAGTGATAGTGATTCGGAATATGAAGGAGACATGAATATGAATATAGAACCGTTAGATGGTGATATTTTTGAGAATAGTGATTGGGAAGATTTTAATGACGATGAAAGTGAAAGCGAAATTGAAGAACTTGAAACTGAAGTTAGTGAAGATACGGAGAGATGGGATGATGACGGTGATTTGATGTGCAATCCGTTCCTCGTAATAAAAACATTCAGAGGAGCTATCTGCACATACGGTGTGCAATCATCTTATTTTTACAATGGGAGTTACAAAGCGACGGATTTCTATTGCTAACATGTTTTTTTATCAATAATGTCCAATATAAAGCAAAAAAAAATTTTGGATTCTGGGGATGGTCTCCGAAAAAATGCGCCGTCTCGAATGGGTTAAATTCTTCAAAATTGTTCGCATAGTACATTGTAGCATATAGCCAAATTCCCCATTTTGTTAGCACTGGTTTATGGGGCAGTGAGATATCAGATAATGACTTCTTGAATAATTGTACTCACAGAAGAATATAAGAACTATTTTTCCATATTTAATTAAATCTACAAATGGAAATTTCATTCTTATAGTTTCAGAAATTCGTTTCTATTCATGTGCTAAACTTGTACAATGCACAAAATGCATTATTAGTAAAATTTTGTAACTTGGTATTGTCTACGGCAAAAATAAGCTTGTCAGTCCACCATTTATGAATTTTGCTATAATGTTATTATCAGTTTTCTTCAATTCTTTTGTATATATCAAAATACTGTTGGTCGGATGTCTTCATGTTAAACTCATATTATTAAATTAAACAAGTCTGTGGTTTCATCCACACCAAACCACATATAATTATTGTTAATAATATCTTTAATTTTTTGTATGGTTTCATAGTATCTAAGAGCTACATAATTTTTTCTCGGGAATGCGTATTTTACAATATTTTCCCAAGAAAGATTTAAATGCATTATTTTGTAATTTTCTTAAAGGGATATTAGAATGTAAAAGTATTTTGCACAAATGTGAATTTAATTGAAGATGATGCTAAAGATTGTGAAATTGTGCTGTTTTGTTAGTTCAGCTTTGAACTTTTTCAAACGTTCTTGACGTAGTGTTGTTATAACATGTTTTACATACAAGTCTTGACTAGTTAGGATGCAGTTGGGAACTAAAATAAAACTTACTATTTTTAAACATGCCTTACAAAATAATGTATAATTTTCGCTTATTAATTCTGGATAGCCTCTAATTAATTCTTGTATTGTGGTTTTCATCTTTTGCATTATGGGTTAAATATACATGTGAATTATATAATATAATTTATCTGTGATTCCCCAGGTTAATACGATTCACGCATATAGTAATTTTTGATAAATAAGCAAAGTTTTTGGAATGTCAATTCAATAGTTTATGAATGCGAGTTTGAATATGAAAATTAACGAAAACGGTAAATATGCGCCAGTCGTCCCATCGGTACTTTTGCCGAGAGAAGGAAATTGATACGGTTGCAGAACACCTGATTATTAGCTATCACTTAAATTTGTTTACATTTAATACTTACTGGGGCCCCTATTTATTTTTTAACGACGTTTACATCCGGAATATCATAGGTGTGATTCCTATGAAGCGTTCGTCTGTATTATCTGAATAATGAGACGGTCTATTATATCTACTTATTTATAAACGAATCCATTGTAAATTGGTAATTTATACTAATATTTATTAATAATAAAATTCATTATAATTATTGTATCATATTATGAAGATTTTTAACAATTATGTTGTCAAAAGACACGAAGAAAATATGTAATACAAATATAATCTATAAATGATGGGATACAGATTTTTACGAAAATTCTCTATATTAGCACATTAATTTAATATCAGCATGAAATTATTATTAAATGTTTTTTTAAATGTTTAAGAAAATGCTCCAAATAAGCATCAAAATCTAAAAAAATGCATGAAAATAAGCATAAAAAGTCAAAATAAGCACAAAAAGTCAAAATAAGCAAAAAAGCCCAAAAAAACTTAGCGCTAAGTAATCACATTCTTCAAGATTCGTATAGATATTAAGAAATTTTTTCGATGCTATTAATATTATGGATAAGCATAATGCTAGAAATCCGCTCTCTAATAATCACATTAGCTTTACAAAATGCCAAATATCTAAACGGTTCTGGTATCTTTATTAATAGGGACTTAGCAGCTGAAAGATTTTAAAAGTGTTAAGATTACATAAAAAAATGGGCGTTGAACATAGGCATTTCTGCCTTAATCATTGGTAATAAATTGAAGGTGACCGATAAATAATATACTGCTAATGATCTGAGTCAAAATTCGGTCTTTGTATCACTTACTGGACCAATCTGATAAACAACAAAATGGACCATGTTGGGAATAATGATAATACATCACCTGTCAATTCATCCTACAATCCTCGTTACATCACCAGAAAGGAAGCCAACAAAATGGCAGACCAGCCATTTCATAGATGATTTGGCAGTCTTATCAATATACTACAAGAAAGTCCGCGGCTTAAATTCTAAATGCAATGCGCTTTATTGTCATGGTGCCGTCAGTGATTATTCAATTTTAGTTTTTATGAATGCTTTCAAGCAGTATTACTGATAGTGAACTTTTAGGTAATAAGTACTCAATTTATCGTAAAGATCGCGATTAATTTCTACCAAATAAAAAATCTGGCGGCGGAGTTCTATTAGCTGTCCTTTCCTCTTTGCTATTCTCAGAAATTTCTATTGATACATCAATTTATCTCGCCTTTATATTGATTTGTTGGTTGTAAAGGTGATTGTTAATAGAATCGAATTTATTATTATCTGTTTTAATCCACCAAATATGCTTCGATCAGTTAATGCAATTTTCTATTGTATGTACTTGATAGTTTGAACATAATTATTGTGGGTGACTTTAATATGAACGAGAACTTTATTAATCCCCCTGCAAATAACTGTTGCAGAAGCTTATTGAATTGTGTGAAACAACTAAATGATTTTTACTAATACAATATATTCTGTCAATGATGTACAACATGCTATCATTAATGAAGATATATATCATCTTGCACTTGAGATTGAAGTTGCATACTTAAGAAATCAAATAAAAGGTTTTCTAATCATCCGAATTGCATTGCTTTTAACTTCAATAAAGCAGACTTTATAAAATTGTATGATTCAATCGCTGACATTACCTGGACCACTATCTTGTTGTTGTGTAAACACTTCTACCAATTTATTTTACGACAAACTATACACTGTATTTGAAGATTGTGTTCCTTAAACTCGTCGATCCAATAAAAAATATCCTTATTGGTTTTCACATGAGCTAAAGTCTATATTAAAGGAGAAGAAAAATGATTTCAAATTAATGAAAAACCACTTTCTGTATATTTTAGGCTAAAATGTACGCTGTTGCGCCGTAAGGCTGAATCTCAATCTCACGCTGATTATTCACGGTTTATTTCTGAATCCGAAAGGAACTTATGTAATGATCCCAAGAAATTCTGAAACTTCATTAATGTCTTAAAAAATGATAGTTCAATTCCACGAACAATGTTTCTGGATGATATTGAATTATCGTTACCATTAGATATAGTCAAGGTCTTTGCTTCTCATTTTGCATCATCATATCAAGCACCTTCTGATTATAATCCTCAATTTGAGCACAGCAATACTACCAACTTTTTAAATATAAATTGGGATCTTAATTAAGTTCTGTCCCGGATGGTATACCAGAATTAGTACATAAGGACTGTAGATTTATTCTATCAACACCACTTAAACACATATTTAATCTCTGTTTGAAACAAGACGTATTTCCGGCCATATGGAAACTATCACGCATTATTCGGGTATTTAAATCAACTATCGGTCTGTAGCAATATTATCCAATGTAACAAAATGTTTTAAAATTTTATAGAAAAAACACGAAAATATATTCGTAAAATCTGCAACAAATGAGTCTTATTAAGACTACAAGAACAAATCACTTTTGAAACAACTACTTCTCTAGCTAATACTTCGACAGACATTGAATAATACAAAAGTAATTTGCGTGTTACAAAATAGCAAGGCTATCAAAGCAACACTAGTTTGAACGTGTTTCTTTCTGTAAAATGAACTAAAAATGATTGAATGTACGTTAAAATAGTTTGTGAGTGACTATACTATGGTAATTTGGAAAAAAATGAATTTAGGTTGATGTAAATAAAAATAAATTAGCAAAAGGAATTAAATAATTCAATACTCAATTTTATAACCATCTGTAGACACGTGTTTCGATATTTCAATCTCTTCAGTACAGCTTTATTATAAAATTGATTTTAAACATAAATAAAAACGTTTACTAAAATAAATATAATGAAAAATAAATAACTTACTCAGATATGCACGGCAACTGACACAGTAATGAAATATAATCGACTGAAGGTCTTATTTATACCTGCATGGATTACTGAATTCTACGGAAATAATTACGTTCGGGATTAAGGAAAATACCCAATTAGAGCATAATTTAATAATAAAATATATAAGTCCTTTACGTTGTAGATAATTCACTAATAAATAGAAAAAACACGAAAATATATTCGTAAAATCTACAACAAATGAGTCTTATTAAGACTACAAGAACAAATCACTTTTGAAACAACTACTTCTCATTTGTTGTAGATTTTACGAATATATTTTCGTGTTTTTTTCTATTTATTAGTGAATTATCTACAACGTAAAGGACTTATATATTTTATTAAAATTTTATTATGTACCTCTGTCAATGTCTTCGTTAATTCAAATTTATTGTCTCATCAGTATGGATTTAGACCAAATCGATAGTTACTATTCAGACTTAATTTCTATCTAACTATTTAGATCGCCAAGCTCATGTCGATGTTATTTATACAGATATATCGAAGGCATTCGATAAAATTGATCACAATCTGTTATTATCTAAATTATATTTAATTGGATTCTCCTCATCACTTTGTGAATTAATTAGAAGTTACATTGACAAAAGATCGTTATACGTATAATATAAAGGATTTAAGTCTAAAAGGTTCATTGCTACTTTCGGTGTACCATAAGGCTCTAATCTGGAACGCTTTTTAATTGTTATATTATTGACCTGAGTTCGAGATTAAATGTTGAATTTCTTATTTTTGCCAATGATCTGAAAATTATGAAGCCAATTTATTCTAATGCTAATTGTGTTCATTACAAGCAAAAGTTAATACACTTTCGTTAAATTCTGCAAAATGTGACTACAAAATAAATGATAAACCGTTGGCCAAGGTAGTTGAATTTAAGGATTTGGGCATTGTCTTTGAATCCAAATTAACTTTTAATAATCACGTCAAAATTATGGTGTCTGCTGGAAATCGCTTCTTAGGATTTATATTTCGCAATTGTAGATGTTTTCAAGGCATTAAAGCAGTATTGGTTTTATATTTCTCTTATGTTTGGTCTCGACTCGAATTTGTAATGAATTTGGAACACCTTTTACAACAAATACTTAAATTTAATCGAGTCCATTCAAAAATGTTAAATATTTATATCTAAAAATACAGATGCTATCCTGATGATTCCAAAGCATATTAGACTGCCCTAAATATATTTAATTTACAAAGTCTGTAACGTCGCCGGAATAACTTAATTGATTGCCCAGATATTGCTGAGCAAATAAATGTTTAAGTTTCTAATTATTTCTTTCATTTAAGTATTCCCAAAACAAATTTATTAATTGAGTCTCCGATCTTTCCTAGGGATTCCGGTTACAATACATTAGTTGAATTGAACTCTTCGATCGATATATTTAATTTTAAATGTGTTAAAATGTGTATCAATTTAGTAACAAAAATATTAACATAGTCTACTAAGTGTATTTTATGAGTGCTTGTTCTTATTTTTGTTTGATTTTGCGCATGTCTTTATGAATGTAATTTTTGAATGAATTTTCATTCCGTTGGTTGTAAATATATAATAAATAAATAAACAATAACATGAGTTAGAGGAGCAGAGGGATAAAGTTAAAATAAATTGTACCAGTTGTTTACTATATCGTTAGTAACAAATTAAAAATTGTTTAAGTTCTGAAAATATTCGACAAATTTTGAAATTGACTTGTCATTTGTGAGAGTTGAATATTGTTGATATAGACAGATTTTTATATTTAGCCAATCTGTTTATTTCCATCCGATTAGTTTTGCTTTGTAGGTCATTAATTAATTACATGTTTATAATAAAATTTCAATTTTATATTTTAAAATGAAAGTTCTTATATCTCTATTTAATTTGGTGAATATTAATTTAGAAAATTATCGTCATTCAATTTATATATATGTCATTAGAATTTAATTATTCGAAGATTAAATCTGGAAAGATGAAATTTACAAATTAGTGTTGGAATTTAGAAGTGTAATAAACGGGTAATGGTTTTCAGCTTGAGTCGAATTAAATTAGAACATTACATATGGGTTACTATCAAGGTTGAATTTATTAGCAATTTTATGTGATGAATGCTGCAATCTTGTTGCTAAATTAATTAAAGGGAGAGGGATTAAGGCAAGGACCGGGGACTAATTTTCAATTATTCTAACTATTGGTAAAGTAGAAATTCTCATATAAAAGAATTCGATATAAAAAATAGTTTTGGTGATATTTAAGTATATTAATATTAATATTCCTTATAATAATATCGAGGTGGAATGTAGAACTTATTCTAAATAGATAGAGTTATCTATAAGAGAATGCGGATGGATGCATATAGAAATATATGTACTGTAAAATGAAATAAAGAAGGTTAAAATTAATGAATTCAATTCATCATTATAATTAATTACAGACAGGGATTTTCTTTGGGTGAATGATTTCATTAGAAAAGTAGTCCTGGAAACTTCTTAATAATTCTCATTACGATCAAATTTGAAATGCATTTTAATTATTAAAGTTGTTTTTTAGTTTCTGTTTTAATGTTAAGATTTTCATGCATATATGCATATTGTTGAAAATTGCTATAGAATATAAAGTGAGATTTGTTACAGAATGAAATAATTGTAGCTTATATGACCGAATTGTACGTTAGTCACCTGTAACAGAAGTATACTCAGAAGCGTTGAGGCTTAAGCCCTCGAAATATGTTCGATGATGTCAAGGAATTTTAAATACATAAAATACTGTCGGACCAAGAAGTGAACCATGCGGTATCATCACAATCGTAGAGTATCATTTGAATATACGTTGCACTCTATGGTTAAATACATTCCAAAGCAAACTTAGTGCTACATATTCGAAATATAAGATAATTGACTAACAACATTAAATATCAAATCCCACCTGACATAATCTGTATGAAAGTAAATTTGATTAAATGGCACAACCATTTCTGCAACCATTTTGTTTTTGAGAAATGTAATAAAACAATTAGGAAGACTAATCACTACAATATTTATTTTATTTTGTTTTTTTTTGTAATTAAATGCAAAATAAAATTAGGACAAAAATAAATTTACCATTTGCTTTTAATACTTTTCATTTCAGATTCCTGATATATCTTATATCATAATAAAAAGGTTAATTGTCATAATTGTCTTTTAACAATACACAATATGTAATTTTTAGATTCATATCAGTTTCCAATGATTACAATTCTAGGTGCCTGAATTTCAATAAATGCATTTTCTACATTCAAAGAACTCCATCTTGGCCGTAATAGATGCACTTATCGAATTCACTCCGAACCTGCGGCATGCAAAAGTAGACAATCTTAAAATAGTTCTTTGCAAAACCGCCAACTGCAAGACTCGCAATTACGCAATTTAGTTAAGTAAACGCATGCATTATTCACATCGCTTTCAATTATTACACATTCGATTCGCTTTCCGGTCTGCCGACTTAATTGGCTTGATGTGCACTCTCTCTATCTATCTCTTTATTATCCCGACCTCGCTTCTCCTCCCTCCCCCCCTATAGATTCATACTTTTGTTCTTCCAACTCTTTCAGCTGTTTACATTTTACTTTCTACTTATGCATTTTTAGATTTCGTAATTATGAATTATGAACGATCTCCCCATGGGCTGGCGCTTTAATGTGCGAAATGGGAAAACGGCTCAAAGTTTATTTATAATTGAACAAAACGAGGCTCGAATTATGCGTACACAACGAATACAGAATGAGCGTTAATCATTCATGGAAATGGGAAACAAACCGCCCACCCTTTCCATCCACGTTTTGAATATTAAAACTGAGGGAATGTGCAAATACACCAACGGCAGCATAATTGGATGATTATTCGTAAATTTCATGGAAAATTCTGTAAACACTGTTTTTAAACAGATTATTAAAATTACTTAAAAATGTCAAGCTAAACCTTAATGTTAAAGTAGTGGTATATTTTTACATTCATAGCATTTATTAAAATGATTTTGTAGAACGTGATTATTTCAAGGAATTGATCGAAATCAATTTTCAATCTTTAATGTATTCTGAAAGAAAAAAAAATAATTTAAACTCTTAAACATATTTAGATTGCAATAAATACTTAATTTAATATGTAACATAAATTTCTCGAATATTTAAAACATATTACCGTAATCTAAGAATAAATATTATTATTTAAAGTTCTAATGTTAGGTACAAATATTTCTCTTTTCGCAATTATACGTTAAAAATACAATTTTTATGGTGCATAAATATAAAATGAAACAGTATTCTGGTGTGAAGAATAATTAGTAAGTAAAAGCAAATCTTCTTCGGCGGCCATGCATACTAAAAGAGGAAACGAGAATGAGACAGCTCGTGCTGTAATCCTCCTCATAAATAATCATTAGCACCTTGATTTATGCAATGGAGAGGACTCGAAATTGGCACTTGCGTAATCGGAAACGCTTTATTAACGACCTCAGGCCGTTTTTCATTCCGCTCGTTGCCCGCCTAAATAATGTCGCCGGCGCACCGAAAAGACGAAAGGTTAACTGACATTCCGAAAAAAAAAAAATTAAATTAAAAAAGGCGAGCGGCGATTAACTCCGCTTGAGGACTTTATGGATCCCAGGTAATAAATCGGCTTTGGGGTCGACGCCATTTTTATGTACGCTAGATAATTTATCACACTTATAAATTGCGCCGTAAGCAAAACGGTTTTTATAACTTTATCGTTCGAACTCATCACTGAACTTACATTATGTTACAAAAAAAAAACGTAAATAACGTCAATAACCTATATCCGTTTAGATTTTATTATGCTATAGATGTAAACCAAATTACTGGTATACAATCTTTCGAGTGGTAATTATATACAAAAAGTAACTTGATGGAATTATTATTATTACTAGAAGGAAAGGTAGTTAAAAGTGTTGGAATAAAAGTTACTTGCATTCATTATGAATATCGAGTAGGTAATAAAGGAAGTTTTTAATTTATAATATTTTACACAAATATGAAACGTGTACATTTATAACAACGCGTTGTTTTATTGTATTAAAGTCAAATCATACTGACTTTTATTTCATTTAATTAATACATCCGTATTTATCGGTTCCAATAAAAAAATTTAAATGGGACAATTTGATTTTGTTCTTTCAAGAAAAATGTCTATAATAATCATATTAAGTACAAATTAAAATAAGGCAGAAACATGTCCCATTGTATTACAATAAAAGCTTATACAGACGACAGTTCGTATGTTCAAAAGCTGGAAAAAGAAGTTTATCTTCATATTTAGCGCTGAAGGTGTTTTATAAAAAATTAAATGCATATTAATAATTCAGAGAAGTTTGGTGTCTATTTTTCATTCTGATTTTGAAAACAAAAACAAAATAGTACTAATCACCTTCATAATAATAACAATAATTATGTTTATATATTTTTAAAACACATACTAAATATCGGAGCTTATTATAAATATTATTTGTAACATTCATACACGAATGAAAATGTTACAATCTTTTAGGTACAAATTATTGTTATAGCACTATGGTAAAGTAACGAAAATATATCTGCAAGTAGTAACACATGGTTCACATGTCCTAAATAAAAATTAGAAACAGCACATAACAATGACTTAAGCCTTGTGGAACCACGTTAATTAGTAATGCATTGTTTTATATCAGTTTCCACTTCTTAATTTAAATTTCATAGATACAATGACAAAAGAATATGTTTAATTGAAATTATGATTAACTGAGGAATATATCGTTAATGTTACACAATAAGTTGTGAAAAATGACGCAGGAAATGGCATTAATGATCAAAAGTACCTTAAAGATTATGAATATAATAACTGTGTATGACCTAAAATTTTCCCGTGACGACTTTAAATAAGATAAATACAAAAACCTTTATTTGGCATTCTTTATATAATACATACATAACTAAATTATTTGTATAATAACTTCGCTACTCATTATATTTTTTCTCTATTTTCCCGCCCAAGTCTCGTCAGCACATTTATTCAGGCCTTAACTGTTCTACATTCATGTATCCAGTCCTCATCTATTTCCTTGCATTCCTTTGCCAGATGTCTCCACGTTTCCTTCCCATGCTTAAATAGGACGCATTCTTCGTATCACACACGCATCCCACAAGTCACACGTCACTCTCACACTGCCATTTATCCACCTTTCCCATTTTAATATTACCACCCCCCTACTTTCCAGGGCCTTCCCTTGCACCCACCTTAGAATCTTCTCATAACTTTCAAAACTCATAAACATATAACCCAGAACCCACTCGATCATCTCTCCTTTCCATTCTAGCTCTCAAATCCTCCCCTCCCCTCTCAAAACCTCTTCTAATTCTCCTATATATAAATTGAATAGCATTGGGCTAAACGGGAAGCCCTGTCTCACCCCCGCATAACTCCACCCCCCCAAATTTCGTTACGCTATATGTTTCGTTTCCTCGTATGAACTCCACCATTCCCTCACTTACCCTCTTCTCAAACACTCTATCAATATCTCTCTTAACACTGAATCTTCCTAAAAATTTCTAACCCACTTTCCCCACGCCCCATGATTCCTCATATATTCTCCTTATGAACTCCACCATTCCCTTATTTCTCTTCTCACTCTTCTCAGATATTCAATTAACCTCCCCGTCGAGTCTTGCGCCGCTTTTAGATCCAGAAACACCGCATACACTTTTTCTTTTATCACTTGCTTTACGATCCGGGCTAGAGTAAAGACCTGATCGCTCGTTCTTTCCCCTTCCTCAAACCTCTCCGCATCGTGTCTCTGGCAGCAAGTGCCTTTTCTCCACCATCTTTCCCAGACTGTTCTTCACTATCACTAAGTTATACTCGGTGTTCATCACCGTCACCCCCATATAGTTTCTAACACTTCCTATATTTTCTCCTTAATGGATAAGGCATCCACCTTCCACGATCCCGCAATCTTCTCCTCTCGTCTTCATATCAGGTTCAAGGTCTTCCTGAACCATTTTTCTCTCACTTCATATTTGCTTCCACATTTCTAACTATAATCCATCCGGCTCCGCTGTTTTCACTCTATTTAACTCTTAATGGCTCTCCTCTATGAAGTCTACCACTGCTCCCCGTACGTCTCCTCTTCCTACTCCTTCCAGGTTTCCGCTATTTTTCCTACATTTCTCTGTCCATTTTTTCAGCACCACCTCCTGCCTCTTCCTTTCCTCAATCTTTAGTACTCTCCACATTTATGCCTTGTTTTTACAAGTTTTTAGTTACCCCATCTTCTCTTTTACCTTACTCCTCCTTTTATCCACGCACGTACCTTTTCTAAGCTTACCTTATCTACTCCCCTATTCCACATTTGTACTGTTTCTTTGCTTTTTCGCAGCACTCTTCATCAAATCACCTCTTTTCCCCACACATTACCTTTATACCTTCTGCCACAATTCACTTTAGTCTCTTCTAACTCCTCCTACCATTAACCTCCTTCAGTTTTTGTCTCTTCCCCCGCATCGCCATCCGACCGCTTTATAACCTCCCGTTTTCCTGCTCATTTTCCTTCTCTTCCTCCTCTTTCCTTTTCCCGATCTTTATTTCTTTAAATTATATATTTTGTATAATAATTGGCTGATGGCGTTTTTATGGACTTAACATGCAACATAGTGTATTATGAAATAAACCAGTCTAATGATTATGTTATAATTTATAGTATGAATCTGTTACGTCAAGGATGCAGATGTGCACCTATGGTCTGAACTCAGATTGCTTAGCTGGTGAAATATTATAAAGCGATAAATCTTCTTTTAGCTGATTTTATTTAAGTGCAGTATTATTGAAATGATTGTAGGTACACTAATTGGTCTTGAATCAGTTAAATTATTTAAAATATTTTTGGCGAAGGCTTAATCTTGTTTATGTTTATTAGTCTTTAGCTTCCTTTCCAAAAATTAATTTCATACCAACTTTTTTAATTATATGTATTATTATTCTTAATATTATTAATTTCTTCCAACTCAGGAAGAGTTCAGTTTTTATTGTTATTAAAAAACTAAATCTTACATCTTGGCCAATATATAGTAGTAGATATTATTGGGATGGAATTAGTAACATCATTATTACAGAGAAAGGATCTTGAAGTGATCTTGATTTTACAAATTCGACAGATATTAGGAGCATCACTATTCATTTTGAATGAATGAATAATTAGAACAATTTTTAAACATTGCTTTAACTATTACAGCTAATCAAGATGACAAAGATTTTGTATAAGGATATATATATATATATATATATAACTTGTCACAAAGGCTTTTCAAAATATAAAAATTGTAAAAAGACATATATAAATTACATTTTTATTACTACCGTCTAATGTTTTATCAACATATCATCGACATTAATTAATTTGGGATTTTAAATATGCACTAATTTTGCACCGATTTAATATCGGAATTTAATATAATAGATACGAGGGTGGCTGTTTGAAACAATTGTAGCATGAGAATCCATTAATACCACAATACCAAATGAATTCAAAAGTTATTTAAATAAGGTAGTTGTCAAAGTTGTGTTGTTATATAGGTTTTTAACACAGTTAATTTCATTATTGAGAAAACTCGCGGATATAGAAATTACATATCAATTAAAGAGAATTAAAATCTGAAGGACGAAATATTACGATAATTTATATCTAAAGATGCAAAGTATTGTTTGTGAGCTCAATCATGCTAAACTGTAATGCTTATCTTATTTAAAATGTGCTATAGTAACACTTTCGCGACCGTTGTGTATATAGGTAACGTAAAAACCTGAAGGTTCTATAATTCATTGTTCCATTTTGCCCAGAGCCGCACTTTTTTTGGTCAAACATTGATGCGGATAGTTAATCACACGATGATTACGTGTTGGTTTTGATATTTTATTTGCCTAAAAACTTATAAAAACTTTAAATACATTTTTGTTAATTAAAATTAAATTAATTATATAAACCCAAAAACTCAATTTGTGTAGGTAATTAATCATTGAATAAAAAAATAAAATATGAACAAGAGTACAATAAATAATAAATACATTTAATAGACGATGAATTAAATTCTCACTTAACCCGTGGTGAAACATTTTTATATTAATTAAATTTAATAGTTTTTTAGAGTTGAAACCAGTGAGTTTTGCACAAATAAACCTTACAAAATTTGCACATATAATACATGTCCCTTAGATTTGCACACTTTGCTTGCATTGTGAAGGCACTTCTTTTTACATGTACTTACAATTTTAATTAATCAACGCAATTGAAGATAGACTTTCCATATTTTCGACAATTACCATTTCATTTCTTTCAACTAATCATTTAGCTGCATTAATCAAAAATAGTTCAAAAGTAATTTGATTCAATATGTTACAAAGACGAAAAGAATTATTTATTACTTTCATTAATAATTAATTTAAATGTTCATTATTACTTGACAATAATTTTACACCAGGATCTCCTGTGAATTGCTCCAAATTGCGGGGATAGTCAACTTATATTGACTCAAAATTGATTCAAGACTAAATGTGAAGACATAGTAAAAATGTGAAGGGTGATACGAAGTTCTGTTAAACTTATGCTTATGGGGTAAACGTACAAGTAGTTTCTAGAATTGGAGATAAAGGTTGTTTGGATTAAGAGTAAACGTTGGAGAGATATTACAATGTGATTGATGAAAGGCATACATAAATAATAGTGGGTACACAACACTGGCAAGAAAACTAATAGAAAATAAATGAAATAGCACAAGCCAAGAAATTTGTAACGTATCTATGAGTGACAGGGCGATCCTTCAAAATACTAAGCTCATTTACACACACACAAATGACACATGGCGGAAGGACCACTTGGTCGATAGCTAAAACACTACTTCTACAAGTACTACGTGAGCGGATCCTAGCTTCACTCACCAAGAAAACTTAAAAATACGTGAACGTTAAATTATACAAATTTATGATATATTTATATAAAAAAATTAAAAAATATGCATTAGTTTTCTATTCTTTTCATTATATAATACGTCGTATTACAAACGATTAATAACTAAATTTTACATCCATATTAAAACTTGAATAATTATGTTTATACGAAATTTTAACAATGTTTTTGAAAATTTGTTCATGTACTTGAACTATAATTATTTATGTTAAATTATTAAATTAATCTGTTTTATAAAAAAATATTTTAAATGATTTTAACAACACTTGTTAGTAGTAAAATATGAAATGTTTTTAATTGTTATTAATTCTTAAATATAGTACAAAATATATATCACCTCTTATTATTATTGTTAATTTTAAAATTTCCATTTTGCATTGGCAAAAGATAAATGCCATAATCATAATATAATCACAATATTTTTGAAGACCTGGAGAAGTGTTTAGCAGCCGGCAGATTTTATACTAATTTATACAAGACTTTTGATTATAAATTTCCCTTGTTTTTTTTTTTAAATTAGTGGTTGAGTACTTATTTAGGTGAGTGTTAATATTAACCAACTGAATATGCTAAGTTAAATTATTGCTAAACCAATCAACAAAATCAATTCCAACACAATACGCAGAATCTTATAATGAAAAATGATCTAAGATTATTATTGTTACTTAACCTGTGATCTGCTATAGATCTTAATTTTTATAAACAATATTATGTTGTTTAGTAACAGTAGCCAGTATCTCTATCTATCTATCTATCTATCTCTATCTATAAACTGATAATTTGTATTTAAAATGATAGTTTAGTATAAATTATCAAACTCATCAAATATTGATGTTTCGAAGATATCAGTCACTTACAGATTTGACAAACATTTAGAGTTTGGGTTAAATTAGTTGATATAACAAATGAGAATAGAGTTTGATATATACAGAAGCACATCAGAATTTCAATATGCACATAAGTTAATAATGAAAGTCGTACTCGTTTTTTTAATAATTTGTTCAGGCCAAGCGCAAATAATTTAAAAACAAAACAAAGTTAAAAATATAAACCAAAAGAGCCAAGAGAAGATGATATAATTAGTGTGTAAATAGAGAACATAAAATTCAAATAAAATTATTGTAAAAAATAAAATTTTGTTAAACTCCCCTCAAAAATCATGAATTCGTTTCATCAGGATAATTCAGCTAGCTAACAAAGATACTTTTTTCTCACTATTAAGTTCAATGCAGGACAAAAAGACCTCCGATCTATAGCCCAGACGGGCTAACACCATTTGTACTTATTTCTACTGTCCATATAAAGGTTCTTGTATATATATTTGTTAAAACCCAATTACCTATCTGCATTTAGTTTGGCCGATGCCTGTTCAAAAGTTTTCTCATTAGCCGATAATGATGTATCGTTTGCGTATAGGTCATTCGTATAAATCAGGACGAAAAGATTGACCCTTGAGGTACCCCATATTGAATAAGTTGTTTTCTAGAGCTTAAGTATGACACAATCATTTTGGAAAGAGTTGGGATCAAATTATAAAAATATAACCTTCGACAGAGAATAGAGTATGCCAAACCATTGAAAGCTATAGATCTAAAAATTACAGCTGGTTAATTATTTCTTTTCAAATGACTCAATTGTGTCGTTTACGAATTTATTTCCTGCCATAATAGTGGATCGACCAGGGCGGAAACCAAATTGGGAATTATTTAGTAGTAGTTATTTATGTTTATCTAGGAAAGTATTTATTTGTTCTAATATCACAGTCTCGAGTATTTTGGAGGATACAGGAAGTATTGATATTATTGGCTGGTAGTTGTTGGCATTATCTTTGTCACCTTTTTTGAAAACAGCGATTGATTTACCTATTGTTAAAGCATCAGGGAATATACTAATTGTTATGAAGTAATTAATTAATTTTGTTGTCGTAATATATGTAGTAAATAACATGTCACTTTTGACGAAAATCTCATTTAACAAATTATTAATACAATATTATCAATTTATAAAATTAAATAAATTTATTTAACTACAGGAAATTAAACGAATTAACAATACAAATTTTAAAAAGTCTACTTAAAGTTAAAAATATTTGTTATGGTGCAATTGTGAAAACTCACATTTTCAATATTTTTTTCTTGCTGCCATCTTTTAAATTTATTTCCTTCGTTTTGGTGCCTGTCCCTCGACTTTCTGGTACTAATTGTAAAATTAGACAACTGATGTCACTCTAATTACTTAGTAATTAGAGTGACAATTTTGACATTTTAGTCAAATTGAATGTTTGAATAAATGTAATGTTTTAATAATATTACTTGTATTTTATAGTTTGTGATTAGCAAACTCCATTGAGTTCTGGATATACAGCTTTATAGCTGGAGACAAAAATAACCGTTCGGTACTAAAGTCATCGTTACAAGACGCATTACACATATGTTACACGATACCCATAGATAGGTATCTGATGGATATTCAAGGAGTGTCTTTTAATTACACTTGGAATCTCACATAAACGATTTCCAGTGGAAATCACTTCAACGCAATATATGGTCAAATTTTCCGACACTCGCCATTCTTGAACCAACAAACACGCATTATACATGAATGAATAAATCATTACGTGGACACGTTCGTACTTCCTAAATTATTTCCTAGTATAAACTGTATCGAAGAAATCACTATTTTTATGTTACAATTGGTGTTGGAAAAATGTAGCAAATTCTTTTAAATCGCTATAAGATACTTATTTCTAATTCAATTGAATACATAAACATGTGCCGTAAATTGGTTCTATGCAAAATACTATTTAATAAACAATAAAATTATAACTTGTAACATTTATATTAATCCAATAATTTGCTATACTTTTAATATATCTCCCAATGCGATGATTTAGATAATTAAATTACAGTCCGAAATCTCATATTTTTATAAATAAAATTTTTAATGTGATTTTAATTACAACATTATCTCTTTTGGTAATTTTAAAATTACTAATTTTTAATTAAGATTATGGTAACGACCGTTACTAATGGCAATCTTTTATCAAGGAATAAAAAATTTCTCATTTTCAAGTTCACAATCTATTCTCAGTTATGTGAAAAATACAATACCAAGAAGAGGTAGAACGTTTAACTATTGAAAGATAGCGATCAATTAAAAAATGTTCAGGTCGTATTTTGCGAAATTGTGTTTAGTTCTTTGCCATGTATGGTTTATGTTTAGAGCATTTAATGCGTATTTTCTTAGTTTCAGTATAATTGTGTATTATATTAGTGTGACTTAAATTTTCTACTTTACATATTATTTAGTTTAACAAAGTTCTAATATATTTAGCTAAGTGTATATGCGTGTAAATGTAGAAAGTGACTACTACTAGGTAGTCGATGACTACACAAAAACCGTAATTTGCAAAAACACGTGCACGATTTCCGCATTATACTCTTTAAATTCTACGATGATTTGTAGTGATGATCTAATCGTATATTCGCATATTTCGTATATTGGCAAATCGTTAGCTTCCCGGCCGTTCATTACTGTTGGCTGTCGTGCGTGTGTGCATTCTAATTTAGCGCGAATGCGTGGCGAACTAATCGGCGGATTAGCGTAGCGTTCTGTAATTTACGATTGTTGGATTCCCGCTGTTCTGCACGATTTCGGTGATAATGCTCATTTTGCTGCCGACGCTGTTATCAGCATAATGATTGAGCAGTTTCAATTAACAAATGTAATTCATTAGCAATGTATAAAATTCAATTACGATTTCAAATATCAACTATGGTATAAATTTAAATGAAAATATTTGATTGAATATCATGCTTTTAATAATTAATTTAATTAATATTCAATATAGATAATTAAATATTTGTTTAGCATTGGAAAATCTGTTTAAATAAGAAACATATATTTTTAAGGTCTGCTTTACGTTTTTGAAACTTTTAATCTCATATTGAAAATCTAAAAATATTTAATACCTAATATATGAACCTATTAATTAGCTAATTAATTTCGAGCAAAGTCGCTGATACAGTATTCATGTGTTGGAGTTGTTGTAAATCCATGCCGAATGAATGATTGATCAAGGAAACCCAAACTAAATTCACGCAGGTGAATGATTAAATTAATCCTGTCGGAATTGCTTTCAGTGGAGCCCAAAGTGAAATGTTCGCCGGACATGATGCGGATAGAGGTCCCGATGTCTCCCACCACGAAGGAAGTCTACCTCCAAGGACTGAAGGATTATCCCGATCCGGCCTGCAGGCCTCATCCCGACCCCAAAGGATCTCTCACCATCCTAGACCTGAGCCTGCGGGACGTCTATCAGTGCGCGACAACTCGCGTCACCAATAAATTCACGGTAAGAAAATATGTTATTCATTAATTGTATTTTTCAACGTTATGAACTGATTTTTATAAATTATATTCTTTCAAATAAATCGCGTGTATTAGTGATATCCAAATCTGTTGAAAACACAATGTTCTAAAGTTATGGTAAAGAGGTCTGGATATAAGTTAGTCTCTATATATTAAAACAAAAATTAAACATCAAAATATAATCTATATCGATGGTTAGACAATAATAACCATATTTGTGATCTGTAGTATTTGTATGAGATTAATATTTTTTTAATGCAAAATGAAATTTTATTCCACAAAATTTAGCATCTGTTAACTATCTTCTAATTTGATAATGTATATAAATTTTTGAAAATGTGTAATAGTAATGTATATAAATGCATATTTAATATATAAATAGCAGACATAAAAATAGTCTATATGGTGTCAAAACTTACCCGGACGCCGATGTCGACTCTCATCAAAATCCTATAGCTGGAAATATAACATTTAAACAAAACAAAACAGAGAGACATTACAATACTCTAAGATACTAATGAAAGAGTTAAAAGATTATAAATAGTAAAAATTTGAACTACAGAACATGAACAGCGAAAATACTCAGCAACAGTGGGACCAGCTACGTGAAATTTTGAATAGGACAGAAAGAGAAGAAATAGGAGCCAGAAACATATTCAGGAAAGAAAGAGCAAATACCTCTAAACATCTTAGACTTGATGGTAGGAAGAATAAGATACAAATATCAGAATACACAAAAAATACAAAGATATCAATACCATAATAAGGAGAGAAATTGAGAAGAAATACTACAATAACTACAAAGAAAAAGTGACCATGCCTCAAAACATAAAAAAAAGAATAGAGAAGTTACTGGAAAAATAAAAACGACTCCTGCAACAATAATATATAAAAAAAAAACAAATCATCTTGGATTCTGAAGAACTGAAATTGCAATGGCAAAACTACTTACAAAAATTATTCAAAAGCACAGAAACGTGAGAATTTCAAATAACTAAAGATATGAATATTTAGGGTGTGTGGGTGTCCTCTATCCACCCTCCAATCAGTAAAACATAAGCTAAGGTTTTAATTAAAAGTTGTAAAATGTAAACAAGCACAAAATAATTGTAGGGTGGGATAGAGGCCACCCACCTACCTTACATATACATCATAACTTTTTTACTGATCGCCTCGCGGTTTGCAATAACTTTAATTACAAAATTGGGATAGAGGTCTCCCACCCACCCTACATATACCTACTAGCTTTAATTACGGATCCCGTCTGGCCCACCCTCCAATCAATAAAACATGAGCGAGGGTTTTAATTAAAAGTTGTAAAATGTAAAGAAACACATGAAATGGTAATGTGGCCATCATAGTAATTTCCTTACATTTTTCTCGAAAACTTTAAGGTTTTCGGAAAAAAATTATCCTTAACAATTTGCTCAATTTTGGATTCTTTACAATTACTTGTTATATAAATTTCATGTAACTCCTATAGTTTATTAGCAATAGGCAAAAAATATTAATTTTTTTCTCGCAAATCAAGAATTTTGCAAAAAACATGTTTCAATAAAACTTGCTCAGTTTCTCATTCCCTTTAACTTTTGTTTGAAAAGCTATATAATATTTTTCAAAATTAGAAAAATATCGAGAAAAAACAAAAAAACTTCTCTAGTAAATATCCACTTCCGGCTAAAGAATGTTTACCAAAGGATTTTCAGTTCTAGCTTTTAATGATAAAATCTTAAATTTAAACTGAAATGAAAACAATTATTTCCCTATATATTCTATATATTCCTTATAGGGAAAGTAAAAAGGCTTTTGATCAAATTTAAGACACAGAGATTTTAAAAATATTGCTAGGAAAAGGAATCGATGAAGAGCATATTCAAATATAATAAATATTCTACTGGAAATAACAAACAACAGTAGGATATAAAAATATAATGTCTGAACCAGCTACAATGGAATGAGAAGTACGACAACGATATGAACTGTCACCCTTATTGTTCAAATTTTACTTGGAACACATATTTACCGAATCACTTCAAGTTGAAACATATGGTATAAAACTAACGGTATAAACCTGCGTTACGCTGATGATACCATGATTGTTACATACAGCGTAGAAGGACTGCAACGACTGCTAGATAAATTACTACCAACTGGCATCCACTCAACATCAATACCGCAAAAATGAAAATTATGGTAATCAGCTAATCAAGGGAACCGCAACCGAATATTGTGTTAAATCTAGGAGCCTGGATTAACAATAACCTAGAGCCAGACATTGACATACTATCCAGAATAGAACAGGCAAGAGCTACTTTCAACAGAATGAGAAAATTTTATGCGACACCACTATTTGTTTCATACTTAGATATCTATATCTCAAAGCTAATACTATGATTTGCTCATTGTTCCATGGACTGCACGTGTTACTAATTGCGAAATCATGAGGAGAACAATATCAGAAAGAGAATCACTTACATCGATGAAACAGAGAAAAACTGCCTCTTTCTTTCACATTTTTCCTCAATGTTCCTTCAATTATCAGTTTGAGAAGGTGAATTATGTGTCCTAGCATAATACGCAATATTCAGTTCAATTCGGTTCTTCATCGAGTGAGCATCGTTTTCTGCGAACAGCGTGTTATTCTTAATCTGTGCCAAAATATAAACAATAAGATATCGTACATCTGGTTAGTTAAGTACAGTGTAGTTGCAATATATAGTGCAGCGGAAGGAAAAAACACCCACAGGAGCAGTCGGCTCCGATGGATCCACCGGCTGGGTTTCCCTCGGGAAACCCAGGGGCGACAGATAAGTCATCTAGTTTCTTAATACGTTCAGGCGTTTTAACGCAATCACTAAACATTATCAATGATGCAAGTATTGTGAATACGGATGAAATTAATGATGTAGTTTTTAACGATATAAACGATTCGTGCGCTGAATTAAACACCGCACCTATTCCACGGGCAAATATTTCACCTAAGGTCACGCCGATATCTCAGTCGTCGGATATAAATATACGAGTTAATCCAATAAAAAACCTATTTCACGAAATAAATAAGGATGGAGTGTCGACTAATAAAATTAAACCAAATTATCGATATGATGCAAGGGATGTTGGTCCATTTCAAATTTATCTTGAAGGCAATCAAACAAGTTCTTCTCTCGGTAGACTTCATCCAATGTCAATTGGAAAATTAATTTTACTTAATCATAAGGAAATTGACAGTCAAATTATAGAAATCGCTTCCATAGGTAAAAATCGCGTCAAAGTGGTTTTGAGAACATTCGCATCGGCAAATAAATTGATTGACTCGGAATTCTTAAAAAGTAAAAATATTGTTGGGTACGCTCCACAATTTATGGTACGTAGACTCGGGGTCATAAAAGGAATTGACACTTCAATATCAGAAGCCGAATTAATGGAAGTAATTAAACCCCTTTCGGGCGACCAATTTACAATTTTAGAAACGAAACGTTTAAACAGACGCACTGTGATCAACGGTGAAACCATTTATATCCCCACACAATCTGTTTTAGTTACATTCAGAGGGCAAAAACTCCCGTCTTTGGTTTCAATTTTTCGTGTGGCCTGTCCGGTTGAACCGTACGTCCAGCGTGTGATACAATGTTTACGTTGTCTACGTTACGGTCATATAAGTACGCATTGCAAATCCAGCTCTAAACGATGTGTTAGATGCCTTGGCGATCATGAAACAGAAACATGTCAGAACCATTCGACTATTAAATGTATTCACTGTGATGGTCAGCACAGCTCCACAGATCACGCAGTATGTCCAGAATATCAACGACAGAAATCTATTAAAAATATAATGAGTAAGGAAAATATTTCATATCGCGACGCGGTTAACAAACACAAAACCTCATTCGCTCACGCTACCAATAAATCTATATTAACGCAAAAGGATTTTCCGGAATTAAATACCTTTTCAATAAAACCTAAACGTAAACGCCCAGTGGCTCAGTATTCACAAACAATCATTGATACACAGGCAGAACATAGAAAAATATTATCAAAACCCCAGATTGACTGTCCCAATGGCGTGGCAATTAGAAATAATAATCCAGATAATCTTAATCTAAGTAGCGACTCTATTTCATTTTTAATAAATGAAATTTATAGCAGCGTGTCTGATTTAATAAGAACTAACCCCCACACTCCCGACTTTGAATTAGTTATTAAAAAACAAATCGAATCAATTTTAACGAATAAAGTTAATAATGTATAATTTAAATATTTTACAGTGGAATGCTAGATCGCTAAAAAATAAAAAAGGCTCATTAGAACATATGATATTTGAACAAGATATTCAACTTTGTTTAATTAGTGAAACCTGGTTTCGTCCTCAAGAAAAATTTCTGTTTTCCGGTTTTAATGTCTTTAGAAATGATAATGCAAATGGTAAAACTGGCGCTTGCATCCTTTTAAATAAAAACATACCTTTTGAACCCTATGATGCATATTATAAAATCCCTGGCGTGAACTGTATTGGTATCTCGATCAATTGCGAACACAACAAGAACATAAAATTCATAAGTCTTTATTGTAGTCCACAGATTTCAATAAGTAAAAACTCTTTTTTAATAGTATACAAGGATCATTCTTAGTAGGAGGAGATTTTAATTGCCACCACTTAGCATGGGGAGATGCAAAAGTTGACTCTAAAGGTAATAATCTTTTAGATTCTATCGAGGATTGTAACCTACACTTTTTAAATGACGGGTCGCCTACTTTGTTAAAACGGCCACAGTCCGATATATCGGCAATAGACCTAACAATAGTATCGCCAGATATTGGGTTGTTAGCGTCCTGGAAAGTTATTGATAGCACATTAGGCTCGGACCATTATGTAATCACTTGTTCTCTAAACATTGGATGTAATTCCAAATCCTTTTCTAACAATAAAAAATGGAATTTCAATAGTGCAAATTGGTCAAGCTATAGTACATGTATGCACCACCTCACTGCCGAAACATCAAATAATAACATTACCTATTCCGACTTCGTTAATAATATGAATCGGGCACGCGAGTTCGCGGTCCCAATGTATAAGAATCGCTCCAAACCCGCTAAATTCTCGAAATCATGGTGGAATAATGAATGTCGCACAGCAGTCCAAAATCAATCCACATCGTTAATTAAATTTAAGCAGAACCCTACTTTGGCAAACATGATTGAATATAATAAGAATGTGGCGTTGGTCAAAAAAGTAATTGCTGCAAGTAAAAAAAAATCATTTGGCCAATTTTGTTCCAAACTTAACCGCAGTACTCCTATAAATACCATCTGGAAGGAAATTAAGAAAATTAAAAATATAACTTATGACAATATTCACCCTCTGGTCGATGGACTGTGGTGTGAAGATCTCTTAAAAAAATTAGCTCCCCCTTCAGTCAATAACAAAATACGGCTTGACCCTGCTCAGGGTGACAACCACTTCCTTATGCAAAAAATGGATCTAAATGAACTTATCATGAATTTAAAAAAGAAGAATAACATTGCCCCTGGAATGGATGAAGTTGTATACAATATGATCAACGAATTACCTATTAACTCTAAAATCCAACTCACACATATTTTCAACGCAGTGCTGCGTGGTGGTAGTATTCCAAGGGAGTGGAGAGAATATAAAATCATAACTCTTTTAAAACCCAATAAAGATCCAAAGTTGATGTCATCTTACAGACCAATCTCGTTGTCTTCTTGTCTCTTAAAGATATTCGAATGTATCATTAAAAATAGAATGGTTTGGTGGTTAGAATCGCAAGGAAAATTTCCAGCAAATCAATATGGGTTTCGAAGATTTCATTCGACACAAGATGCCCTAGGCACTCTAATTACAGACATTCAAACAAGCTTCTCCAATAACCAATCAGTCACTGCCTTATTTGTGGATATCACAAGTGCGTACGATAGTGTAGATTTGCATCTGTTAGCACAGAAATTATATAAATTTGGGTTCCCTACTCCATTCATAGAGTTAATTTTCAATATATTCAGTGATAGATATTTATACCTACATGTAAATGGTAAAGTATTCGGCCCGCGTACAACTAGCGTAGGACTGCCGCAAGGTAGCATTCTAAGCCCTATACTGTATGCTCTATATCTGTTTGACTTGGACTCAATATTTGATCCCACGATAAATTTCATTCAATATGCGGACGATATTTGCATATATACTCAAAATAAAAACATTGACAAATCCTACAAAACTTTGGAAGGCGCCCTTAAAAAATTTAAAGTCTATTGTGAGGAAAACGGGCTGACAATATGCAACGAAAAGTCTCAACTTTGCACGTTTACGCGACAGAAATTTGACGCGGACCATATCGCCCTAGATGGCAGCTTTTATCAACATAGTAAATATGTAAAATTTTTGGGTCTGATTATAGACAGCAAGTTATTGTGGCACAAACACATCTCTTATATAAGCTCCCGAGTTGAAAAAGGATTAAATATACTTAGAATGCTATCCTCTTGTAACTGGGGATCGGATCCCGCAATAGCATTACTCATTTACCGTTCATTTATACGATCCATAATTGATTATGGATGCGTTTTTTATGGCAATGCCAGTAAGTGTCATCTAAATAAATTAGACCTTTTACAATACAAATGTCTGAGATTATGCATTGGGGCACTACGAAGTACCCCAATAAACTGTTTGCTGTCCGAAACAAACGAGAGACCACTATTTATTCGCCGTAAACAAGTAGGATTCAAAAGTTTACTTAAATTATTCCAAAAAAAATCTAAATTGCTAAACAACATTATAAATCTAAATATTTTAGACCTGACGTCGCGTTATTGGATCATCAAAAACTCCCCAGTATTGGTATCATGTTATAGAACCCTGATAGATGTTAAGCCCGATCTAAATAAAACTGACATGAACCCAATGTATAAATTACCGTACGAGACGTTGATAAAACCTATTCAGTGTTATTATCTGAATGCACCTTCATCTGTCTGCAAAGAAATAATGAATGCTAAATTCCTTGAATATGTTAATAATAAATGGCCTAACGCATATAAAATCTATACCGATGGATCTCATTCTAAAGGTTTATTTGGTTGCGCATTCTATGACCCCCAAAAAGGTGTCGAAAACTCTTACATACTAAATAACGCCACTTCAGTATATACCACTGAACTAATGGCAATTTTAGAAGCCCTTAAGTATTTAAATAAAGTCGATGTTTCAACATTTAGTAACATATTAATATTAACAGATTCTAAAAGTGCTGTTGATTATTTTAAAAATTTCAAATTTTCCTCCAAACTTAATGTAATCTCAGCCGAAATTCTCCAACTTATTCATTCATTTAATAAGACAATTGCTCTCGTCTGGGTCAAGGGACACTCCGGTATCACAGGGAATGAAATAGTTGACTCACTTGCTAAAAAGGCGTTAAACTGTACCAATTACGTGAACTACCCATCGACACCGACCGATCTATTCAATATATTAAATAAAAAACTTGACTCCGAATTCTTACTTTTCTATCAGAACAGAAATAATGGGAAATTTTACAAGAGCATTTCTCCCAAAGTTCCTGTTAGGCCATGGTTTTTAAAAGGGGAGTATTTATCCAAAATATTCATTAAAACTATTTGTAGACTACGCTGCAATCATGGTTTATGTCCACATTATTTATATAAAATCAATCGAAAGGATGATGCTTTATGTGACTGCGGTGAGTTAGGTACACTGGAACACATAGTTATGAATTGTAACAGATATTCTCGAGAAAGAGAAACTCTATTTAAATCCATTTCCTCAAACTTAACTCTTCCATTTAATTATATGTCAATCTTGGAATCAAAGAACATTGAAACGTATAAGCAGCTTTTTGAATATTTTCGTTCTATTAAAATTGTTATATAATATGTTTTGTAGCATGGATGAGAAGCTGAATGAGTGTCCTTTGTCGTATTCCTTTGTAGGTTCACCCTTTATCCGTGGCTTAGTGTTGTCCAGTACCAGAAAATGCCTTGACGAGCCCCTAGGCGAGAAGAGTGTTATCCTTGTGTCATCCTAAGTATGTATGTGAGGCGAATGCAAATATAACTCAAATAAATTAATTTATGTTGGCCAATGGTTTTCTAACTAAGGCCAGGCTTATAGCCAGTTAAAAAAGAAAAGAAATAATACGCAATAATAAATACGACTTTCTCAAACTGGCAATGGAAGGAAGAATTGGGAAAAAACGTGGTATCAGAGGGAAAAAAAAACACTCATGGCTAAAAATATACGTGATTGGACAAGTTTAGATGCTTATTTCCAGTTCAATACTTATATATGATTTTAAATTCGAAATTAGTTCTTTTTTATTCAGCATCTCATGGAAGGATTATCTAAATCATAGTGATGTTAATGTTTGCATTGATACATTGTTTGCTGTTTGTATGTATACGATACAGGACTATGTTTCTCGTAAAGTCATCCACTCTCCTAAGTGGTTCAATTCGTCATTGATAAACTTAATTAAACTCAAAAAGAAAGCACATATTCAATACAAAAGTAGTGGTAAATATAAATTTTATGAACAATTTAAATTACTTCGCACTCAATGCGAAACTCTGGGCGACCAGCTCTATTTAAATTATATTGATCAAATAGAATCAAACATTTATACTAATACCAGATCTTTTTGGAGTTATGTGAATGAGACCAGAAAAACATCCGGTTTTCCTAAGTGTATGCACCTTAAAAACAAATCTTGCAATTCTGGCGATAGTTGTGTTAACCTATTTTTCTGAACACTTCTCTAATGTTTATGTTAGTAATGATAATTTAAATAATGTAGGTTCAGATTTTGCGGTGAATATTGATTTAGTCAATTTGTGTAATTTTGAAATTAACATTAACATTTTTGAAGCAATAGGCTCCATGTCGGAATCATGCAATCCAGGTTCCGATGGTATACCTGATTTTTTCGTGAAACAATGTAAATTTTCTTTGTGTGCTGTGGAGGAAAAGTTTTATTAAGCCGATATTCAAAAGTGGCAGTTTCCTAAAATGTTTGATAAAATGATTGCCAGTCAGTTAATGTTTACCTGCAAAAATATAATCTGCAGTGAGCAACATGGCTTTTGTGATGGTAGATCGACTGTATCTAACTTACTAGTTTATCAATCTTATATAATT
Organism: Ontholestes murinus; assembly: GCA_963969525.1. Lineage (NCBI taxonomy): Eukaryota > Metazoa > Arthropoda > Insecta > Coleoptera > Staphylinidae > Ontholestes > Ontholestes murinus. Next base: position 33,501,588 of record OZ018397.1, read on the forward strand.
AATGCAGTAGAGAAAAATTGTCAAGTGGATGCAGTCTACAACGATTTCACGAAAGCCTTCGATCGTGTTTATCATTTGAAGCTATTACAAAAGTTACAGTCTATGGGATTTGGGGACTCTATAACTACGTGGATTCTCAGCTATTTCTCAGATATTGTGCCAAAATTTGCAATTTTCTCTCTAAGGCTATCTCCGTAATATCGGGGGTACCTCAGGGGTCTCACTGTTGTCATATTCAACATTCTAATTTTTACTCTTTGCTGACGATTTCCAAATTTTTCAGATGATAAATACTCCAACTGATGTAGCCCACCTACAAGATGATTTAAACAAGATATACAATTGATGCCTTGACAATAATCTATATTTTAATATTAGAAAATGCATGTCGATATCTTTTGGAAGGGGCCGTGCTATTGAAAATAATTACTCAATTATTGGTCAAAGTTACCAACTGTAAAACAGGTTACAGGCCTTGGTGTTTTATTCGACAGTAACGTTTCCTTCTACAAACATATAGACAGCATTTGTTCTAAGGCTTTCCAAACGCTTGGTTATATTAATAGATTTTCTAAAGATTTTTCAATTGATACACAGAAAGCTTTATTCACCACTTACGTCGTTGTCGTCGTCTTAGTACCTCCTCTACTATAATGTGCTTCTTGTATTTAGTCTCTATCATATCAAAATAAAAGTAATCAAATTGAACGAATTCAAACTAAATTTTTAATGACCATTTCTTATAAAAGTGGTATGTATAGTCGGAGTAGTATGCTATTATCTTTTAAATTAACTTCCTTACGTGAAAGACGGATACATGCGGATTTATGTATTTTTATAAGTTAGTCAACGGATAAATTAATTGTAGTGAGCTACTTGCGTGTTGGAATTTGATTATTCCTTTCAAAAAAAGGAGTAGAAATATTTTCCGAGAACTTTTTCATAGGTCTAACTTTGCGAGAAATTCGGCAATATGTAGAATGATCGAACTCTGTAATCGTGCCTCTTCGTCTCCTCATTTTATGTTATACTGTGCATCGTATAATACGTTTAAAAATCACCTTATGCATATTGACTCATCTTCATTTACCAATATTTAGTAGTTTAGTTTAAGTTAATAGTTGTTATTTAGTTTACTTATTATGTTTCTGTTATTGTTAGTATTAATATTATTTTATAGTTTTTTATTTTTCCCATCGATGCTTTTGTTTGTTTCGTATAATTTATTGTAAAAAAGGTTGAATCCGTAAATAAAGTTATTATTATTAAAACTGTTTCCAACCTTCATTAGGTGGAGATGGTATTACAAAAAGAAGAAGAAATATCAGACAACTAAATTGCACAGAAGGGTAAAAGTGGGATAATGCATATTAATAATAATAATACTGTATATTGCTAACCCGAAATAATAACTCCATATTATTAACTGCAAAGATATGTGACTCTAGCATAGAAATTTTTAGGCAATAGTCTTTAGTTTTCTTGTTACTAAAGTTGCAATGAAATATTTAATAAATTTAATTTGACCTAAAATAAATTACCCTTAATAAAATGAGGATTTAATTTGTTTAATAATTTGAAGTAGATATTAAATTATAACGGTTTATTCTAAATAACAGAGCCTTAAAAAACAATACTTCTTTGATATCATATGCAGGATTTTTGAACTTTTTTAATTGTCTACTTTTCAAAATATACCATAAAATAATGGCATCTAGCATCAATCATATTTTATTAATCGGCTTCTCAAAATTCACAAATGTAGTAAAAGATGATCCGTTTAAAGTGCAAATGCTAAAAGATTCCATTAGCATTCAAAATTCTATAGCCATGTAAATCCACCCAAACAGGGGTGTAGTGCAACGCTTACACATAAAGGTGCCACATACCTTCAATCCCAATATCTTGATTGACTATTTACCCATAGAATTAAATATTCCTATATAAAACTTCGTTTCCCTGTCTGCAACTGCGTTACGATGATTAGGTCGAAACTGACTGTTGTTGTATCTTAATTGCATATTTTTTCATATATTATCTGTTTTTTAAGCTAATAGAAAAATATCTTTATTATTAAGATCTACGTTGTAGTAAAATTTCCATGTCTTTTTTATAATTGATTTTGTATAATCAACTGTCACAAAAAATAAATTTTATCAATTCTTAAGCCTTAAATAGTCTGGACATTTAGAAAACAGTTATTTATTTATTATTTCTAATTTTAGTATTTAGAGTTCAAAAAAGGAAATTATCAGATTATATATTAACTTTCTTGAAATTCTACAATTTTCCAGTTGTAAATTGTATAGAAAATAATTACATATAATGATTTTATTTTGAATTAAAAATACTTTATAATTATAATTTGACATATTACAACTTTGATAGTTAATAAAACACAATTTATTTAAGCAGAGATTTATTTCACAATTAACTTTACTAATTTCAAATTTATTTTCAGGCCAGAATTTTTATTTGGTTTGTTTAATAAATGCAACTATTTAACTTTAGGTTCATGTAGCAAAAGAGTTACAAAAATAAAAATCACCACCATTTACCTATTTTTATTTATCTAGAATTTTCGTTAATCTGAAAATGTTTATTTACATTATTACCTCTCCATAAGGGATTTATCATTTTTTATGATCTTAATACCGGAAGATTTATTTGATTTACGGTATAGATTAACTTACATTTAATTAATTTATGCAAAAAAATATAAATTAGTGTAAATTCTTCTGGTTTTAAGTAGAGTTAAATTAATCGTGAGCATAAAAGTATCTAAAATCAAATTATTCCTGTTAATCGTGCTTTTGATAGTTTCCCATGCTACTCTTCTAGAAATCCTGCAAGAAATTGGAATCAGAGGCCTCCTCATAGATCGTAAACAAAATCTAAAATCATAAGGATTGTGGTGACCGTAATATACATATGTTACAAAAACGCACGTCTTAAGTTTCGACGGTTTAATGTCATTATCAAGTCACTTGATAATGACATTAAACCGTCGAAACTTAAGTCGTGCGTTTTTGTAATATATGTATATATATTACATAATTTTTAGTGGTTAAAACATAGTAAGTGCGTTAGTTAAGTAAAATCTAAAATTAAACAAAAGTCTTAGTGAGCCAGAAGCCATAAAAATAAGTGTACCCCATGGAGCAATACTAGGACCGATATTTTTCCTGACCTATATAAACGCTTTCACAAAAAACTGCCATTGTATTCCAAGGTTAAACATGGAATGAAGTAAGAGATAGAGTTTGTGTAGGCATGAATAATATAAAAGCAAAACAAATTGAAATTGTCACTAAATATTGACAAAACAAAATACATCCATTTTACACCAACAACCAGAAGCATAACAATTTATACAGAAATAAAAATAAAGGACATTGATAATTAAGGAAACACCACACATAAAGTAACTGGGCATATTTATAGACAAATATCTAAAATGGGATATTCAAGCAAACAATGTAGCAAATAAATTAAGAATTTTAATAATTAAATTTTACAATTTATGAGATAAGGCCTCACAGAAGCTGGTCAAAAGAACCTATAATTACATATGGCATCAGCATTTGGGGCACTTACTGCAAAAATGCAATAAAAAATTTAAATGTAGCGCAAAACTATATACTAAAGGTTATAGATAAAAGAGATAAATTAAACCAAACAGAGCTTCTATATAATAACACTATATTTAATACCAGACAGCTTTGTACATTCCAAACTCTTATATATATTCACAGTCATAACATCTATAAAAGCCAACCAAATCACCATAACGTAACAAAATTTAAAACTAACAGAAAAATATAAATCTCATTTTGTGCTAACAAAAAAAACTCAACGTTACTTAAGTTATGTGGCAATTAAACTATTTAATATAGTACCAAAACAGACAATGGAGATACAAAATAAGAAGACCTACATAAATGAAATAAAATCTTTTATACAAAACAACAAAGATACCATAGCAGCAGTATTCCAAAAACACATCATCAATTAATCCTCTCACTACAAATTGTTGAAAGTTAGGCAGATGTTTTATATTTATTTTAGTTTTTTTTCTTACTTTTCCTTCTAGATATTACGTTTTGAGATTTACATTGTAAATTTGATTTTAGTTGTAATTATAAATATTTGTAAGTAAGTTCAAATAGATTCAAAGAAAACAAGTGGAAAGCATGAAACAAGTATTTGTACTTAAAATGTTGACCATTGGATGCAACAACTTAGCTAGTAAGAAATCAAAAATAAACAAAAATTGTGATCATATGTATATCTATTTGGATTGAATAAATATGAAATTGAATCCTCGTTCTGTATGTACACACCCGAGCGAATTTGTTTTGTACATTCTCAAGTCTATTACTATGTGATAATTCATTTGAGGGCTCCAAAAATTAGATGCTTATTCAAGAATTGACCTAACCAAAAAAAAATTAATTAGTTTCAAAATAATTAATGAGAACTCTTTACCAATCCTTAAAATAAATCCTAAAACTTTACTAAGTTTGTAATCAAGAGTTACACTAAGATAAGGATCTTAGTTGGATTAAGTTGATCAAATCAAGGGATTTGATCAACCTAATCCAGCTCAAATCCATTTAGTGATATTTATTAATGATTTTTTTTGCTGAAAGTAATATAATTTTTGTCACACTAAAGCAATATATTAGTAAGGTTATTTTGTACCAACTTATAATGTGATGTTGCATGATATAATTTAATGTTGTCTATAAACATGAGCACTCTACAAGATTTTATTGATTTTAATACATCATTAATAAAACTGGAAAAAAATCAGATAGTTATTTACTCTAACTAACTGAACCTTATTTCTTAAATATGAAGCAAGCCATTCCACTATTTTTTTCATTAAACCTGATAATTTGATAATTAAAATAGAATTATTTACCTTATCGAATGCCTTAGAAAAATCGGTATATATTGATTTAACTTTTAAAGTAACAACCATAAAATCATAAAAAACGTGTTATTGTAGGCAAATGTTGTAGAATTTGACGAGCTATCATTTGAATACAAAGACGCGACAAATTTTGAAAAATTCTCAACAATCTCGTGACCATTCGCACAAGCTACATTGTTGAAAGTCACACATTTAGGAATATGTTTAATCTTTTTAAAAGAATTAGCAAATTTCCAAAATAAACACATTTGGTTATTTAAGATTTGTATAGGGTATAATTTAACTTCTGATAGTAGTAGATAGCTGACAAAATCTTCTGTATTCATCGTAATAATACATTTCAGCGGTGCATTTATATTTTGAATGCAAATCTTTCTTTTTAAAAATTAAGTTTGTTAACTTAAACTTAAACCAAAATTATCTTCACAGTTTTCTTTAGAATAAATTTACTAATACAATTATACAAAATATTATAAAAATTATGAATTTGATCCTCAATGTTTAAATTACAAAACAATAAATCCCAATCAATAGACACAATAATATTAATGATGAAAAGATAATCTGCCTGATCATACAAATACAGATCTTCAAAAGTTTCTGGAATTCCATGTTTTTCTACTGCATTTATGGATACAACATAACCAGAATAATGCAGTGTATTGACAGTAAGTAAATCGATGATCGATATTACAGTGACGTCCACATCCGAAGCAAAATTAAGTCAAGAAATGTTCCTCTTGAATTTGGAGACATTTTTGTTTGATAAAAGTTCATAAATCCAAAACTTTCGACAACCAACTGCACAACTTCACTGTTGAAGTTGTGAGAAGCCGCCCCTACACGTCCGTTGTAAACTTGTGCTTCTGGAAAGTTGTAGTCTCCGCACTAAGTATTTTCCATTCGGGTAGCGTTCCGTAATGCGTTCTAGAGATAGGCAATGATTTTCATAATTTACAATATCCAAGTTTGGAGGCAGGTGCACACTACCAATAACATAGTCTAATGAAGCCAGATACACAAAACATTGCTCGACTTCAGGACATTCAACATCGATGAGATATGCAGTTATTTTTATTTTTATTGCAATAAGGACTCCGCCATTTCGCAATTTATTACTTAAATTCTTATTTCTATCCTACCGAAAAAATATGCAACTTTTAAAATTAATTTCAGTGTCTGGAATATCCTCCGTTAGACAGGTTTCCACTATGATTATTACATCATAATTTGATAGGTATACATTAGATGAAAAGTCTTGAGGTTTAGTTTTTAATCCTCCGGCATTGTGAAAGTAAATTTTAAGATGCGTTGGTTTTTTGAACTGGAAGCATAATTTTTATTTTCCATTATTTTTGAACGGTTGTTTCTGTATTTAATAGAAATGTTTGTATTTCCGTTAATTTTACGACGATTGAACTTATTTTAAACTTTTAAAAAATTATTTCTTTGCAGAAATGTGAAGTCTCATTTAATTTTAAGATTAGGGTTCGCTTTTTCTTTTATACTCCTTTGGCATTTAATTAGTAAATTAATTAATCAACTGATTCAAAGCAGACTTTCGATGGTTTCCCAATTCTGAATGTTGATTTAACATTTATATTACCGTATTGAGAAGATAATTTCTCAACAGTATGTAAACCTTGGTTTTTCTTGTCCTCTTCATTTTTCAAATTGGATTCTGGTAAATTAAATATTAGATCGTCGCGAGACCGCTGCTCTCTATCATACTTTTTATCAGTAAATTCGTCTTAGCTAGAAGTAGGAATTTATAACAATTACTGAATTAAAATTAATGCCTCAATGTAAATGAAAACAAAAACCAAATCACGGTAACGGACAAATTCCACAAATCAACTAGCTAATTTTAATGAACTAACTACAAAAATCGCATCACTAACATTATGATCTCGAGATATTCTTATTGACTGATAGATACTATTTTAAATGTTTACATAACAAAACCTTTTATTTTGTTGGTTTTTAATAGTATATTATTAGTACTACTACCATCCTTTTTTTTTATTGATTAATTATATTTATATGTGTTAAATAAAAATTAAGTGAGACTCTACTCTAACAATGTAATTATTATTATTTTCATCGTAATTGTTCTACATTATACTTGAAATTAATCGGGAAATTATATACTGATAAAATCGGAAAAAGTAGATTCCACATAAAAGTTTAAAACGCAGAGATAAAAATCAATAAAACTGTTGGCTCCAGAACAATTTATCTCGCAATAGATAAGAGATTTAATTTAGATAGTGTTTTCGTTGGCTCTGCCTAACTGGCCGTCGATCTGTATATCATTCAGCTGCGTAATTTTGTGCATGGGTGCATGTTTATGGTTATTGTATAAGATCATTAATAATGGGTTATTTAGAACTCGATTTTTTTATAAATTATTGGTAAGAGATCATGTACATTTTAATATTAATAGTTTTATAATAAACTAGATGTAAACTGCTTAAATGTACATATATATTCCAATATTACTATGGTATATATTTTATGAATACACCACAGCGTTCTAACAAAGACTGATAATGTTGCCCATTATAAGTCTTTGAATAGAGTTCTATTATTAAAATTAATTTACCGTGTTATTTGATAGGTTCTTATCTAACACAAAAGTTACACGTTGAATGCGTTAATAGTAAATTCATGACATGATACCTATGTTAAAATATTGTATTATAGCATAAAACTTACTATAATTTATTTATAATCTTTCTTTCGACATAAAAGATACATCTTTAAAGAGTGATTTATCATTAGATTAAAATTTTTAACATCGGCGGCTCATAATTGCTGAGAGGCGAATTCAATTATCGATACCATCGCGGTCGACGCGAACGCTAATTTGTGCCGTTACGGCGACAATTACATTACTGAGGTTATGTTTGTTGCTATTTGCGTCGGTGGTGATCAAATTGGTTTAATATTGGGAAATCGATATATAATCGACAGTGGTACTAATTGCGTTGATTGCGCACTGAATGTAGACAATTACGTATATGCAAATAATTCATTTACTTGTGATTAGTCAATCGACATTGAATTATTAGTAATTAGCTATATTGCCTTAATACTAATTATATTATTTGTACTGTATAATTTTCAATAATATCTATAATAAGGTATTAATTCAAAAATATAACCCTTTAACATTATGGGTATGATGGGAAGAAAATTACAGTACCTGAAATCGTTACATTCCTTCATATTGTGTGACGCTGATGTATAAGAATTTTATTATTTTCAATTACGATTTTGTGGAATACGTTACGCAAATTGAAACTGGTAAAAGGATGATTAGCAAACAAATAAATCGACATATTTAACTAAAGTAAAACTCACTTTGTTGATATCACAATAGTGTGATATCAACAAAGTTTTACTTTATTTAAATATTCAAGATATATCACGAAGTGAACGCCTCAACCATTAATCAATTAATGAATCGACACTACTTAGTTAATGGATACAGACACAAAACAACTCTTTGCAGAGGAAATTCCCAAACGATTGAAGAGCAATAAAGACAAGCAAATGAAAAATTAATGGTATCAGAGAAAATATGACAGTTTTAATACTCACAAAAAATAAAAGAGATAACTTATACTAATATAAAAAGAATATACATAAAGATGCAAATGGAAGCTAATTTCCAATACAAATGAAAAACTAAAAAAAATGAGAGAATACATTACCGACTTGTTTGGAAACAATAGAACAGGACAAACAAAAATTGGAGTAGAAGATAACGAATTCTTGGAAATACTAAGAAATGAAATAGAAACAGCCCTAAAAAAGAGTGGTACAACCAGATAAAATCATAGTTGAAACTTTTAAATGTATTATTGACGATACCTTAGATATACTGTTGTATTTACTCAACGCAATATACAAAACTGTTTGTGATATCCCAAAAACCACGAACGCTAAAGATTGGAGCAAACACAGAACAATATCTTTTATAAGTCATGTAGTCAAGTTATTTCAATATGTAGTACAGAGACGCATTTATAAAAAAAATAGAAAGGGAATAGTTGTCAGTCAATTTGGGTTCTGAAACGTACTAGGCCTCAGAGAGGCGTTGTTTCCACTTACCGTGTTAGCAGAAACATTCATGGATAGAAACGTGGACGTACATGAGACACGAAAAACAAGTTGAAATTCTGAAATCGAAAAACATAGACAAATAATAGTGAATAATGAACTCATAAGAAAAGAAGTAAGAAAAGGACGTATGATGTCCCCTCTGCTCTTTAATGTGTACAGTGAATCAATTTGAAATGAAATGATAATGAAATATGAAATGCTCAGAATGATCATGCAGAGTAAACTAAAGGGAAAGAGAAACATTAGTAGAAGGAGAATTTCGTGGTTGTGGAATTTGATGAAGGAGACGTCGTTAGAAGAAGAAAATTGAATATTATAATGTACTATGGTAGAAGTAGATGCACTTTATAATTTAAAGATTATTCGGCAACAGCAATAAATATTTATATTGATATTATATGTCCAACATATGCACATATAAATTAAAATATACCTTATCTTATTTTAAGGAATTCGCAAGACTTTGATAAAGTCAGCAGACCCTAACAATCTTCTTCATAATCCATCAAAATATTATCAAATTGAACTCATCCGTCTATCCACTGTTTTACGCAGATGATACAGCGCTCATATACCACGCACCCACCCTAAATAAACCCTTTCCATATTGTAAGGGCTGATTGATACCATATAATTGTCGTTCGAAAAGTGGAGAATATCGATAAATCCAAATAAATCACAACTCCTCATTCCTTTAACAATAAATATATACATATTAATACCTTCTCAATTCCGTAAATACCTAGGAATATCATTGGACCCCAAATTAACCTTCAAATCCCACAAACAAAACCTTAAGGCGAATATCAAGAGGCGAGCATGACATTTTAGAGTTTAACTTTGCAAAAGTAAATAATCTCTACACACACATCCATATTTATAAAACGATTTGCAGGCCTCTTCTTGAGACCTTCGCTAATCTCCGTCTCGCCATCTTAAAAACCTCCAGGTAGCAGAACAATAACCCTTTCGCATCTTTACTAAAATTAGAAACCCCCTTAATCCCATTCATAACCCATATAATACCCTCCTGTATGAATTAACCTAAATAATTCCTATTGAAGAGCGTCTGAAACACACAAAAATTTGCTAAAAATCCCCAAAACCTCGAAATCCTTAACCAGTTTTGTATTCCTTGTAACCCTTTAATTACTTCAAAGCCAAAATACCCAGAAATCACCATTCATCAATTCATCTCATCAGTTCATAATTGAATTAGTGATCATAACCTTTGAATGACAGAAGATATTTAATTTCGTAAGACATTGATAATAATAATGTTTGTAGACAGTTAAATCCAGGCTGAAAGACCGCGGATCGATAGTTACTGATTAGAAGAAATTCTAAGCCTGCCAGACAGACATACTTTATAATTACTTCTAATAATAAAGATGTTTTCTCGCTCTAACCAACTCCATACGTATTTATCTACAAAATTTGCCAATAACTCCCACGCACTCCACATCCTAAACCACCTTTGTATTCATCGCAATCAGTACATAACCCCTAAATCCAAACACTATCCACGAATTCACCTCATCTTTTATTACAAATCAAGTATAAAAGCAGCACTAAGGAATGATAAAAAAAGGCTGAAAAACCTACTGTCGATAGTTATGTCGTCAAAAAATTGTATAAACGTAATACTCTGTTCTTACCTAAAAATCAATAAATGATAGAATTAAAAACATATTATATATGGTGTGTAAATTATCAAATATTTTATTTATATATAAAAATAATATCTTTCCTGGAACTTGATTCATCTTCAGAACTAAAACATTTATGGGTATTTAAACTAAATGAAAATTCCAGCACATTTTTCAAACCAAGGCATTAGAATGTAAACATGTATTCTCTAAAATTCAAAACGTATGTCATAGTAGTAATAGTACAAAGCTCAAATAGCTTTAAGTTGGGGAAAATATAATAATAAAAACAGTAAAAATCTGCTTTTTACACTATCTAAATAAATATATGCTCATAAAGAAAATTTAATTTCCTCAATATTAATTATTACTACTAAAACATCTTTATTCACAGAAAAATAAAATCTAATACATGTAATGGATAAAATAAAATAAATTCTGATATGTTCTTGTTCTTCTGCTCCATGGCTATCGACCGGTGGTCTTTCAGCCCTATTAATTATTATTATTAAATAAATATAGTTCTCCAACGAGGCATAATTATATTTTGAATTTTGGAGGCAGTAACTTCATAGTACATTTTTAATGAATAAAAGAAAAACGTTTTATATACTACATTTTATTTTTATACAATACTTCGTGACTAGTTTAGAATTACACAGTCACTTAGTTTGCTAATTATTACTATGTAATTCGAAACTAGTCTCAAAGTATTGTATAAAATTAAAAAGGAGTATAAAAAAGTTAAACGTTTTTCTGTTAGGCATAATTATTTTTATCTACCCGACAATAATTATTTCTCTACCTTTCTCAATAATGTTCATCACCTGTCATTTAAAAATAATAAAAAAATAATATGTATTTTAGTTTTGTGTTTAGTCTTAGTGGAAGTAGTGTATTTTTCAGAACTTTACACTATGAATTGTGTTTAAAGCTATTTAAAACTCTTGAATTTGCCATTTCATTAGAGGAATTGTTTTCTTCATAAAATACTTTTACAGTATATGGTTTTAAAAACCATATACTGCGTCAGTATTTTATGAAGTGATATGGAGTTTTAACAAGTAATCAATTCATTATTTAAATAATGTGTTTAATGTATATTTTTAAATATTGTAAAATTTCAAATGATAATACATACATAAATAGATTAAATTATATATCACAACAAATGTATTTATTGGAGCGTTAAGTAATTATAAATAATACAAACGTTGTGTTTAATTTTTTATCATTGAAAAACTGCAGACTGTACTTATTTTTGTAATTTAAAGAGTTATTTTATTTTACCCAATTGTAATATATCTGTGTGAACAATACCAGTACTTTTCTATTTTTATTTTTTCATCGTAAATTATATTTGTATTGTTTATTTTAGTATAGTTGGGAGTACAAATAAATAATTATGAGGTTAACGTTTTTTTGACGACTGAAGAAATGGTTGATGCATATTTTGAGAAGAATTCAAATTAAAATTGCTTTAAACAAAAGTTTTATATAATAGCGAAAATAAACAGGATCTTAAGAAAACACCCTTTTGTGGAAAAATGTGCGTGACTACCATAGGTGTTTCGAAACAGTTTAAGAAAATGTAGTAAATAAATTTTAATAGCAAATCTCGAAACCCTACTAAATCAACAGCTTTGTAAATATCCAGAAAAGTTATTTAAATTTTATAATTATTTTTATATGTATAAATTGTTTATCGTAGTATTTATTAAATCATTTAGGAAATCTCCAGAAACTTTGAAAAAAAAACTACTGGATAATTCTAGAAACTCTGAAGAAAAATTTCTTCATCTATCTATAAATCTCGAAAAAAATCACACAATATGGATGAAACAACGCCGTAAGGTGTGGACACTTTTCAAAAAATGAAAAATAATACAAGAAAAATTTGAAACAGAAATTTAAAACTCTTGGTGAAAAGTGTACAGACAAGAAACAGGACATTAAGCAAAAATAATATAAATTCAAGGGAAGGTTGGACGAATTAAATTAAACGAAAAATTAGTTTATCTTGCTCAAGTAATAAAAAATACAAAGACTTGATGGTCACAGTTTTTGAATTAATTTTCTCAGGAAATTTGAAGCTTCTATATAAGCAAATATCCGTGATGTAGAAAAAATGGCTACCGTATTGACTCTATCAGTATATAATGATGTAATTCATGTTTTGCAAAAAGTGAAATGGACCACGATCACCCAGCCAAGCATCTAAAAATGAGGTATGAATAAATAAGCCTTTAACAAATTAATCATTAGCAGCTGAAGAAACTCTGTCAATTGGATAAAAGTCTACAGGAATATGAAGCAGATATATTGTCTAGATATCATTTTAATATATTTTATGGAAAGTATGTTTGTTCTGTAGGCGTAGTAAGATAAAAACTGCTATAATTTTTAATTATATTATTATATATATTTTACTTAAGTGTATTTTCTTTACGGTTGCCAAGGGTGATCAAATCATTGACCAGAGCACTTAGGCCTCACTAGGCCCGTTGTGCCCCCCTGACTGGGACAGCCCTGCGTTGTTCTATCACTCATTTAGCCACCCAAGGTGGCGTACAAAGGAAGGCACAACGCTCGGAGGGTTATCCCTTATGTTGGCCATGTTAGGCCATAGCTCCCCTAGCATGGACTCTCTAAGGTGGGCGAGAGCTGGGCTGGTGGTTAACACATGTTCCACTGTCTTGTCTCCTCTTCTTCATATGCTCTACATATGGGGGTCCACCAGTCCCATAGTAAACAAATGTTTCCTTAGCTGACAGTGACCCGTAAGGATACCTGTGATAAGACGCAGATTCCCCCGGGATAGTCGCAAATAATATTCAGCTGTTTTCAGATTAGGTGAGCGTATTGCTTCCTTATCCTGTCTGCAGCCTGAGGTGTTGTCCCAACGTTGTTTTAGCATCTAGAGTATTCTGTTTGAGGATATCAGTGAGGCATTTCGGTGTTGGCGCGATCGGGGGCCCGTCCGTGTTATCACTGAGAACCGATCCAGCTCTCGCCAACTCGTCTGCCTTGCTGTTGCCTTCTTCATTATTGTGTCCCTTGACCCAGCGCAGCTCAATACTGTTTGATTGTGCTGCTTGTTTAAGGGTGTTGTGACATTCTTTTACTAGTCTTGAGGTGATCTTGTGACCACTCACTGCTAGTATTGCTGCCCTACTGTCTGTAAGGATTTGGATGTTCCTATCACGGATGTTACGGTGTAGGATTTCTTTCGCCCCTTGGATGATGCCAACGATCTCTGCTTGCAGAATAGTTGTGTGCTTCTCTAGGGGTATAGCTAATGAGAGGTCCATTTGTTGTGAGTAAATTCCCGCCCCGGATCCTCTTTTGGTTTTAAAACCATCGGAGAAAATTTGGAGGGTTTTCCCACCCTCTACACTCCCGGTTCCTCTTTTTATCGATACATTATAGGGTCTATTGAAGACGTAGCAGGGTGGCAAATTGTCTGTCTTCCTTCCAAGGAAGGGAGTTTTTTTGACAGCGTCCTCTAAAAGGTAACAGTGTCTGCCAGCCCTGCCTCCTTTGTACCAGAGTGGAAATGAGTTTAGGCGCAGTGCTGCCGCCGTGGCCATCTCCACTACGTATAAGTCGAGAGGTGAAAGGCAGAACATTGCTTCCATTGCTGCAGTGGGTGTTGTTCACATTACTCCGGTCGTACTGATGCATGCTATCCTTTGCAACTGAGTAAGCTGCTTTGCTCCATAGATTATCATTGGTCTTACTACCGCTGTGTACAGCCAAAGTGCTATCTTGGGAGATAGTCCCCATGTCTGCCCCACAGCCCTCCGGCATTGCCAGAGGGAGACGCATGCTTTTTTTACATTTCATTTTGAGATGTGGTTCCCACGTCAACTTGCCATCGAGGATCACTCCCAGGTATTTGACTTCTGACGACAAT
>OZ018397.1:33516422-33627916 GCA_963969525.1 Ontholestes murinus
CTATATTGCTCTAATCCTAATTATATTATATATCGTGTATAATTTTCAATAATATCTTTACGAATGCATTAATTTATAAATAAGTCTTATTAACATTATGGGTGTGAAGGTGGCAAAATGACAGTACCTAAAATTGTTACATACAGGTACATTCATACTGGATTTTGTGTGATGTTGATGTAAAGGAATTTTGATTCTATCAATATGGATTTTTATACGTTAGATCAATCTATGGCCCGCGGGTAACCGAATGACCCATTTACTAATTTCAAGTGACCCACTTTAGTTCTGAAAAAAAGTGTAATAAATAAAAATAAACTATAAAACATGAAAGGAAAATTTTGAGAATAAAAAAAATGAAAATAGATACAATTTTGAAAATGTATGAGGAATGGAAGGGTTTTACATTGATATTAATATTATTTGTCACTAACATAAAAACTACAATAGTTATTTTCTTTCCTTTGTTAAAAAGAGAAGATGAAAAAGAAAATAACGATAAAAGCAATCTAAATATGTTCGAAAGTTGGATTTTCGTCATTAAAAGTGAATATCAAAGTCGATTTTAAAGTTTTAGGAAGCATGGCGAAATGTTAACATTTAATAAAGCCAGACGAAATAGAAGAAAGTTTTTTAAATTTACAGTATTTTCATTCAACTATGTTTGCTTTTATAATAATTAGAAATTTATTAGTTTTTATCATAATCATTACAGTTTAAAAGAGTATTGTAATTATTTTCTCAATAAAATGTATCTTCTTATTCACTAAAAGATTGTTTTAAAATGAAAATATCACTGACCCAAAATGAGAATATTGTGTTGATTTTGACCCCTAGCCAAAAATGGTTACCGATGCCTGCGTTAGATTATAATGTACTATATTATAAATAGGTATACTTTTCAATTTAATGATTATTCTACACCAGCTGTAAATATCTATATTTAATATCCATAGTTATGTGCACCTTTAAATAAATTATAGATATTAATTAAGTTGTACATATTTTATTACGATTAGTTAATTGCATCTTCGACAGGATTTGTTCGACAAATACTTTATTCAGTAAATAAATCTGTAAAATTTACAAAATTTTAAACCTATGAGTGCCCTACTGACATATAAAGGGATTTATTTTTAATGAAAGAGCCTAAAAAATCTACATAATTAAGATTTGTGACAACATAAACAAGAATTTGGTCCAATTTTTGAATCAATTAAGAAATGCAAAAATTGCCGGTTATTTTAAAGTATATTCAAAAGTTCCTTGTATAAAATGAAAAAATCTATGAAAGGCAATATTTTTTAACGCCCATATTAACTGATCAAATATTTTCTAGTAATGTCATTATTGATATCTTTAAATGGTAGCATTCGATATGCCATTAACCCAAAATATCAAAGGTATTTATAAATGAGAGCCTAGAACTAAAAATAAATGATTGTATTCCTTCTATTGAGATAAAAGAAGAACTTCCTAAACACTAGACTCATTAATATTCGTATCTGAAACACACCTTTCTTATCCTTAATTCCCCAATAAGGTATCGCAAGTTTCCCCTCTGTCGCCACTCTTTTACAAAATCTACGTACCCGATATTTATAACCCGAATCTCCAATACCTCAATCCTTCCGTCTACTGCTTGATTTATTTTCTGATGATAAGGCACTAATCATGCATGATAAAACGACATTAAAGGCTTTTAAGACTTTTCAGGGGCTGATGGCTCAAATCCAATAATGGTTTGCTAAATGGAGAATTTCCATCAGTCCTAATACATCCCACCTATTTATTCCATTTCACCGTCCTAGCCTTTCTACATACAAACCTAACGCACAGACTTGTAAATATACTGGAATAATTTTTGATGCTAAACTCTAAAAATCATGAATAGGGTAGGGCATTTCAGAGCCCATTCAAAAATCCAGTAATGTCTATTAAAACTGAAGTTTATATAAATAAAATGATTACTTGATCACGCTGGAATCCTCTTTCATTACACCCATCCCATCATTTCAAGAAATTTGCAACCCTAAAAATATTGACAATAATTAGACATCCTAACAATCTTATTTACAATCCATCTAACATTTTATTATATCAACAAAACATAAATTATTCCCGATAAATGCCTTACGTTTATTTACAACTAAACTATATAATCAACCTCCTAAATAACCTTTTATCCATCACAATCAGAACATAACCCCTAAATCCAAACATTCCAAAGCCACTATCGATGAATTCATCTTATCTTTTAATACAAATCTAGCCTAAAAGCAGCTCAAATGACGACGAAGAAGTTTTATACTTGTTAAAAATGTATAATGTTTATTTCTCTCTGATTGAATGAACTATTTTAATCCCATTATCATCCGAAAGTCAAAAAAATGGTTAAATTAAAAATAAACTTAGATATGTTATGTAAATTATCAAATAGTTTATTTAATTAAAAAGATAAGTTTCAGTCCCAGTTCAAAAGATAGAGTGTGTTTTAGTTTTATGTTTAATTAGTATATATAATTAGTAAAATTGTAAAAATAATATATTGAATGCGGATATTTAAATATTGTACCATTTGAGGTGATAATACAGAACATTCAGTTATTGCAAATAAATAATTCATTCGACTTATTTATTTATTATTAAAACATAAAAATAAATTTCATTTTTATTATTTTATTATAGTTTTATAATTGGTAATATTATAATATTTTATTTTTGCAATTCAACAGGTTAATTTTACCTAATTGAAAAATATTTTTATTTTGTCATTGTAAATTTATTTGTTTCTTTATTTTAGTAAAGATTGGAGTACAAATAAAAAATTATATTTGATTATAAAAATCATGTTTGTATTGTACTGAAATCTAATAAATATAAGTATAATACACTTACATACTTACATAAAAAAAACAAAATCCATTGTAATTAAATCCATTTTGTCTATCAATATATTTTATTTGTGCTAATTTTTTAATTCACTTTAATTTTCTAGAATAAAAGACCTATTTTTCATTTCTTTACTTCCAATTGAGTATTAGAATTATTTATGTCTCCATAAGCATGATATGGTCTAATATTGAAACCCAAAGTACTGAAGGAATGTTACAGATTATCACATAAGCATAATCATAAAAATACATATACACTTATAGTAAATCGTGTTAAATAAAGTTGTATTTAAAATGAATTTCACAAACCCCTAAAATAAATCAAAAACGTTATCAGACACTGTAAATAAAACGCATAGTTTTCCCAAGGATTGATTTAATTTTAATTTGAAGCTCTTTGTCTAAAAGAAGTAATATTCAAAAGAAAATATTATATTTCCTAATTAATACATGGACAGATTATTTATTCTAATTTTATTAAACTAAAATTACTAAATACATTTTAACATATTTTAGAGAAAGTATGTTACTTTAGTGGGCGTAGTGGGCTGATATAGGAAAATATATATAAAACCTTTCAAACCAGAGACTCAGATAATAATAAAACGTTCTATTACAAAAAAGTTTCTTTCATTAAAAATATATAACTATTACATGACAAAAATTTATAAAATATAATTCAATAGAAATAATAGAAACAAAATTTCGAGAATTTTACGGGATCACACTCATTTATAATTATGCAGGAGTTCTAACTACAAAAAGAATTTTAAAATAAAGATATTCAGGTGTAATTCGAAGTTCAATTTTACTTCTTTCGCAGTGTAAATATTGCGTGTTTTTAAATAAAAATAAAATTCGATATAATAAATAACTGCACAATTTTTATTAAAATATGTTTGTAGAAAAAAATAAACAACAAACTTGATATGTTTTAAATTTCTGTAGGATCGTAAGTGCTGTGTAAAATTAATGTAAGAAATAATACATATTATATAAAATGTAGGCCATATGCTAGATTTCGCAAAAAGATATTTTAATATTTGCTACAGATGTTATTGCTAATAAATAATTATAATATTTATTCGGACAATTACATATCTACATTTTTGTGTTATACAAACAAAGTTACAAAGTGTTTATTATTTATACTCAACATGTATAACGAAGTAGAAGCCGCAAAAATAAATAATATTATCTACATTTTATACATAAAAAAGACAAATAATGTGGTGTTAATCCGTCTAGGCTATAGATCTGTGGTCTTTCTGCCCTATTTGAATTTAATTTAAAATAACACAAAAGTTGTTTCCTAGCTAGTTAACTGTCAAGGTGCTATTGCTATTAATGAAGCTTTAATATGGATAATAAGAATTGGTCCAAAAACATCGAAATAATCAATAATTATCGGTTTTAAATAATTTGGTAGTTTAAAAGTTACTTCACTAAATAATATTAACTAATTATTTGAGTCAGAAAATGTCTCCTTAATATTACCAAAAAAATATATGATGTAAAGGTTACAGTAGAATTTAATAAAATGAATTTGCAGATAAATTATCCAAATAAAATCTCTCTTGTCAAGTAATCGGGAAGCTACCAAACAAATGTAGGTATAAAATTAAATTATACAGCCTTGCCAAAGATGCAAACCTTTGCAAAGATGCAAAATTGTCTAAGCTATATCTAAATATATCATGCATACTAGCCCTAGATGAAATTAATACATACAAAAAAGTCACTAAGAAACATAATTAGCACGATGATAAGAAATTACTCAACTGTTGACATAGATCTAAACAATATTAAATAAGCCTACTATTTGACATAGATCTAAACTATAGTAAATAAGAACACGATTAATATATTATTCTTTAAGTAAAAAAAGGAAAAATGTCTACATTAGGTTAGAATTTAAAACGTTAGCATTTTTAGTTGTTTCCATAATAAACACAGTAAATTTTCTACTCCATTTTCAGTTGATTTTTCCTTTTCAACTAATAAGATGTAAGTTTTTAGACATTAATGAGTATCGATTTTTATTTTAAACATATTTGTCCTAAGATAATAAACATTTTGGTTTTAAATTATAACTGCATTTTCTAGAAATACTAGCCACTTCTTTCTTAATTTTTGACTAAATGTAGAATAGTATATTCTTCAACGAACGTAGAATGATGACTATTATTTACGTAGAAGAAGTGAATAATAGCCGTTTTACATGGCTATTATTCTCTTAGATGATGGAATAATAGCTATTTTATGCAAGTAGAAGACTATACTTTCTCTACGACTACAATAAACTTAATCATAGATTTTAATATAAATTTTTTATTAATACATAACATGTTACGAGACATCATCAAAAAATAATTGCTTTACTTGACATTACAAATAGCCGCTAAATATTTTTACTTACAGTCGCAGTATTTGTAAAAGTTTAAGTAGAAGCTGCATTTTTTCTTCATTTTACAGCACATAGATTTTCACTTCTACATGTCTTACTAACATAAGTAAGAAGGGTAGCACAACAAGTATGAACTCTATTGTCTATAACTGTTAAAAATAAATTACTACAATTGAACTAATATAAACATGTAACATGATTAAAAACTAATGTTTCTATTTCAGGGTAAACAAGTGTATTATCAGACACTGATAATAGAAAATATGGAGGAGGATGGCCAGCAATCCAGAGAGGTCGTGCATGTAAAGTGTTCAGTAGCGTCACTAAGAAACCACACAGTCTCCCGCAGGAACGTTCTCCCCGCGGGATTTCAGGAACCAGAGTAAGATTGTACAAGCCCACCTATTTATCTCCACAAAATATTCAATCCCATTTTCCATTTCCCACCCACATCGCTGCCGAATTCGGACAAGTTAACAAGAGACAGTTTAGGCCCGGTTACACGACCCAGAAATAAATAAAAAAACCGTTGTCGCTTCCCTTTCTACAAAGGGAAAGGATTAAGGGCGGTGGGGTGAGGGCGACGACGTCAAATGACGCGTTAAAAGAAACTTGGGCGAAGAATAATAAATGACCCCTCTCGGACAAGGACGGTTTAATCTAAGACCGGAGCTTTATTTTTTTTACAAGGATATAAATAGAGTGCCAATTTGTTTGAAATATTAATTTCCGAGCAAAGTGCTTTTTTATTCAAAACAAATATTTACAATCGTTACGTGATTTATAAAGGGAATGTATATGGGTTTTCGTATTTGTGTCCCCTCTTGTATAAAGCTCAGTCCGATTGCAGCAGCACTCGCGGCTATTTCGACATGTAAATAAATAATTTAATTGATTTACTTTATATATTGGAAATAATTGTATTAAATGAAAAATTCATATCAATTTTAAATATTGGTTCAGTCGTGTTATGTAACTGATGTTAGTAATAAATATTCAGTAGTTTGCAATTAAATATCATAAATAATACCGTCACTTCAATTTGTATAAAAGGTAAAATTTATTATTTCATATTTTTAAATATAATTTGTTAATAATATCTTTATTAAAAGCAAAAGGTATTAGTACCTAAGAAATGGAACCTCGTTGACTTTCCTATAAATAAATGTATGGTAATAAATGAGACACAATTTGCACTTATAACACTTGGCAATTATTTCTTCGTAGTAATAACATATCCTATGAAAATATTGTATATACTGTAAATGTTAAGGTAGTCTTTGTCGGACTAGTTTGAATTGAAAATGTTATGTTTATAATATGAAACGATTAATTTTATTCATTTTCCTTTTCCTACTTTTAATTTTAATAATTGTTTAATCGTATTTTTTCTTTACTGATTAATAATCTTTTGTTTAGGGATTTGGAAGTTACTTATAGTTTAACCGAGTTAGCGCCGGAGCCAGTTTTGGGCGTGGGAGTCAGACAAGGCGATAAATTAGTCACCGGAGAATTAAACGTATCACCTGGTACGCTGCTTCAGATGGAGATCTTCTTGGATAAGGCCTCTGCGCCCATCTACGGTTTGTTGGTCACGCACATGCAAGTCACGGACACTAAAAAACAAGAGGAAACCATCATTTATAATGGGTGAGTCGGTTAACTCTGAGCTACACAAAAAAAATGTATACGTCTTAATTAAAACGCATAATCAAGTCAAGAATGATATCAATATGAAATCTACGTCTTGATAAATTGGTTAATAACGTCAAGCACTATAATTTCTGAAGCACTTCAAAATTCATGCAATATTAAAAATAGTATGAAATTATTACAGAGCTTAAGTAGCTGAGGGAAATTTAATCAATAATTAAAACTATTTAAACATTTTATTAATCTGCAATATTTATAATGTTTCGTATTGTTAGGAGTACTTGTCCTTTGAATATACACTAATATTATTAAACATTCGCAACTACAGATGAATAATTTGAAAGGTTACCACGATGAAGTAACCTGTATAATTAACCAAAAATAAATGTATTAAGTAATAGATATAAATATAGATTATATCATAAGCTAATTAGTTTAAAATATTTAGTAATAAAATATCATCATTTTAAACTAATTAGGCTTATGACATAATCTGTATTTATATTATTAGTAATAATAAATAAATGTAGTAATTGGTATAAAAAGATAACGCAGGTATAAGCTTTTATTGAGAACTTGTTCTGAGAGGGAGAATTTATATTAATCCTCGCATAAAATAATTTCCATTATATGAATTCTATGGACATTGGGAGTGGACCAATATAAAATTGATTGGAGGGATATAAGCGAATTTAAAATTTAATAAAACGAATTACACCTGAATACACAAATATCCTACCTGCAGATTTACATATTTTTTCTGGATTTATGGACATATCGAATATTCATATATTCGGACCAAATTTTCGGATTTATTTCATTTTTTATCCTAATCGCTCCCTTATATTATTCAATCAGGGAAATAAATCCATCTACCTTTATTTAAATTAATGCGTACAAATTTTACTTACTAGCTGATCATTCTATTATAAGTTTTATAAGGCTGTCATATAACCAATAAATAAAATTACTGTAAATCGTAATAAATGTCTTTATCGGAAATAAATATTAATAAAGTGTTATCCTGTTAAAAATTCGACGTCAATTTTAAAGCCAAATATTTTTCTAATTGTTATTGAAAAACAAATTTACATTTTTTTGCAGTACAAAAATTGTTAAATTTTGTAAAATGTATTAAATGTAAAATAGGCAAGACTTTAAATATTGAACTATAATTTCAATGGCATCTAAATTACCATTTGACTATTATTCAAATATCACTTCAAATTTCTGATAAACTTAGTCTTTTTTGCGACTAAAACTAAATTAATTGGTAAACAAAATAACAAAAACAAATTAATTTGAGCTTAACCAAGTACATTACTTTATAATATTTAGAATTATTGCATTTACATATATTTTTAATAAAACTTTTCGGCAAATTTTCCCATAAATTTTCAATTTCTAATTTTAAGTTAACGTATACAGGGTCCATTATAAAAGTAATGCACATTTTCTGAGTATACAGGGTCCATTATAAAAGTAATGCACATTTTCTGAGACAAATATATTTATTGATCGTACAGGTACAAATACTTAAAATTCTTTAATATACTCGCACCCAGCATCAATACACTCAAGGAAACGTGTCTGCCATGCCTGGAAGGCACCCTGAACATGCTTTTGGATTTTTTCCACTGAGTCCCAGTACCTTTCTTTCGGCTGTCTTTTCAGTCTGGGAAACCAACAAGTCGCACGGAGCCAAGCTAGGATTGTAAGGGGGCTGGTGACCAGGAAAATGGTAAAGATGTAGGCCATGTGGCTGGGGACATTGTCATGGTGGATCGGAGTCTTTGATGTCGGCCCTCACGTGCTCATCTCGCCGTTTCAATCACATGAACATCTGCAGGTTAAAGGCTGAGTTGACAATTTCTCCCTGCAGTACAAACTCAAACTTTACGATTCTTCGAACGTCGAAAAAAGCCGATGTTTTGGGTGACTAGAACGGGGTTTGTCTGCGATTACCTCCCGGCCCTCTTTGAACGTCTTTTGCTATCTCCCAAACTGTGACCTTGAAATGCAGTTATACTTGTAGGCCTCCTGAAACATCTGGAATATTTCTATTGCATTCTTCCCAATTGCGAATATATCGTGCCGAGTTACAAAATCAAAAAACACACTTCATCCGGATGAATGTCTTTTCACTTAGACTGCTCGAAGCAAATTGACGACTGGCTGCATTGGAAGTGCGATGAATAGTAGCGTCAAAATAAAATCATGCGCATTATTCTCATATTAAACCCTGTATGTTATTCAGTATGGATTAGCTTTATTCGTTAGAAATTAAACTATGTAAGTTTTTAAGCTTTTTGGTACAGTTGGTAATTTCAAAAATTTTAATCTTTAACTTGATAAATTTGCAATACAATTTATTTACTTTCAATCTCCTTTTCCACGACCTTCATGAGTGTTTGTTTGTCCGATATACCGTGTGAGTCTCCCTCGTCAATTTGTAGTTATTTGTATTTATTACCCTTATTTTAATTAAACATCAATTATATTATTAAATATAATTCTCAAAATGCCTGATTAAATTAGCATATAGTAGTAATAATTTGATAATAATCAATGATTTCGTTGTAGAGGCTTTCACTTTGTGATACATATTTTATAACTTTAAATGACACAAATTAAACTTTATTTATATGACACACATTATTGTTATTAGTGACTATTGTTGGTTCATTGGAAGGATTCTGTATGTTCTCTTTGTGTTGGTTCATTGGAAGGATTTTGTGTTGTTCTTTTTGGGTTTGGTTAAATTGTGTCGAAACAGTAGTCACTAAGAATAATAAAGTGTGTGATATAAATGAGGTTTATTTAAAAGAATCAATGAGTTCCCAAAACAATATTCCGATAATCAAGAAAATAGACAATACTTTACAAACCATTAAGTTTGTAAAGTAATGAATAAAAATGATTATCACTAACACCTAATATAAATATTTTTTTCGTTGAATTTGGCAATGAAACGTTAACATAAATTTAATAGGTATTTAGATCTTGAGTGAAATCAAATAAACATGCACCTTGATGAATTAATTAAAATAGGAGAAAATTAAAGTATTGATAAGCCACAGATGAATATTTTGTTATAATTTTTATGATAACCTTATACCACGGATAAATATATCAGTAAATTATAATGTTTTAGAAATTAGACTTAGATTTTATATATTAATTTGTTATATTTCTGTATTATGTTATTTCTATATTTGTAAATGAAAGGATACTTACATAAACGTAAATTTATCGATTTATTTGTTTATTTGACTTGTGTAAAGATGTATTATCTGTTAACATAAATACAGTGATTGATTGATTGATTGATAATAACTTCATTAATAGTATCTGATTTCAAAAAAACCTAAGCATTACCAAAAGTGTTTGAAATTTTGATACAATCAATCACACACTGCAACGACTCTTGAGTGGACCCAATATGGATTTAAATTACAATTAAAAGACAAAATAACAAATTCTTAATTCTCCTTATAAATCATACTTTTCATATTCTCGCGATTATGGAAAGAAGTGTAAATATTTTGAAACAGCAAATATTTTCAGAATTCTCTACTTATTTGTTTCCTTATACATCTAAAGTTAATGTATTTATTTATTTATTTTCATCTTCAAGTGACTCCATTTTTATTTATGGAACATCTTATTTTATGAGTTGTAAATCTACTACCATAAATTAAAATAATTACATGTGCAATTGTTGATGCAAGCAGGATTATATCCTTTATAGAGATATGTTTAAAGCATTTGATATTATTATAACCGTAGCCGAAGTGTTGCATCTAGTGGTATACCTCAAGGGTTGAATTTAGGTTTGCTTTTACTCCTCAAATGTACGGGGGAATAATCTCTATACTATACGTCACAAAATATTGTGGCCAAAATACGTGACTTTCAAAAAGTTTCACTTTGGGGAAATATAAGGGTCTACTGGGGCTACTTTCTAAAATTAATTTCATAATATACAGTGTGTCCCAAAACCCAAAACGTATCAAAGTTCTGTTTTTTAATGGAATCCCCTGTATTTTATTATATTGTTGTATTCTTTGATCAAAATAAGTGTGTATGTTTAAATAAGGTTCATAGTAGCTAAACCTTAAGGTTTTTGAAATAATTTGAATTCAAACCTAATTTTAATGTTTCACATACTTAAGAGGTATTTATGTTATGTATGCTAAATTTATAGTGGGGTGTAATAATAGATCATATTTTATTTCCCGATTATAATAAACTTTTCATCTTATACACAATGTACAAAGATTAAAATTAAACAAATGGTAAATTTAAAGGGCTGTAACTTCATTTATTTAAATAGAAATGTATATTTTTAACTTACTGGCAATTGCACTGTTTAATAACCTATCTATTCCTGGTTGTAAATGTAATATTATTGATAGTTTAAAAAATTGTTTTTAAATTAAATTCACTATTACTCAGTTTGCAGAGTGGTGTAGAAGTAAACATTAAGTTTTAATAAAAGACATAAAAGAATTAAATGGATAAGCAGTGAACATTATAGAAAACTATAAACAGCAATAATAATGTTAATAATATTAAAATTTTGTTTTCTTGTCAAGAACAGCCACATGATATATGTTAAATAAGCCAACAGAAACAACCACATAATTAGGGGTATTTAGTACAACGTTTTAGGCAATATATATCAATATACTTAATAGTTTCTCTATAAATACGAATATCTGGAATTACAAAACTCCGCTTTCCTCTTTTCAACTACGGATGTGGATGAGATAGAAATTAGATCGAAAGAGGAGAGCATTAGGGAAGTAAAAGTGGAAGAGAAAGAGATGTGGATTTTAAGTTTTAGGGATCTATTGGAAATGCATTGTTTTAATAATGAAAATTATGTGATGATGGATATTTAGAAGGTGGCATTTGTACACTAAGCCTTAATGGCAGACAGAATCTAAAGCTTTCTTTACATTTAGAAATAGAGCTGTAAGAGCTCTACCTTCAAGGTGAGGTACAGAAGTCTGAATTTGTGTACTAAAGTTAGTAAGATTTTCAAAATGTGTGTTTATTTTCACTACAATTGTTTTACAAATTTATTGCTTCTTCAGGTGAATGAAAGTTTACCTGAATAAGCAACAATTGTAGTGAAAATAAACACATATTTTGAAAATCTTAGTTATTTACAACTTTAATTTTCAAATCAATATGGATTTTCAAAATATCAACGCCTTATCTATCAACCAACTGCATATTTGAGGCTAGGATGTTGAGTGGAAGAAAAGTTGATCGATGGAGATGAAAACCAAATTGATATTTGGGGATGTGGTTGGAAATCAGGGAAGAGATTTTGTTATTGAGAAGAGATTCATAGATTTTTCGACAAAAGGTATGAGTGTGATGAGACTGGATAGTAATGTAGAGGGTTGATCACGTCTGGGGATACAGATTACAATTCCTATTTTCCGCAGTTCTCGGAAGTATTATTTTTTATAGATATTATTGAGTATGTGATCGTATTTGTCAAATGGATAGGATTATAGGATGTGTCTTTGTATATGGTTATATCCAGTCATTGTATTTTTCCCTTTCTTTAATTCATCAAAGTATTCGTCAGTTTTGAACAGTCGTTTTTTCAAAATATTTAATGTACCATTCATTTGAAAAAACTTCGGGTCAAAGTTTGGGTCTTGTGCCATTAAATAAGACGTTTTGCAATTGTCGGAAAATGTTTGTGCAATTACGTCAGGGTCTCTAATGGTCTCGTTGATTTACAATTTTTCTGTAAATTGTCTGTCCTTTTGCATCTGCTGGTTTTGTTAATCTCTCACCAATGTTTTTCCCTTTGTATTTTTAATGTTGCTGCTACTAATTTCTATTAAGTTTTATTATTGAATTCTCTAAATTTATCAAAATACATATATATGTAAGTTTGTGTTATTTGTATAAATTAACTTATTCTATCATATTTATAAGGAAGTTTTATTTAAAAATGCCACAAATGTCAACAAGAAATTTCACCAAGCGTGAATTATTACTCCAATTCATCTATTATAATATTATATTAGGCATATAAAACAATTAATCAGGGAAATATATTATATTCGCTTTGCCCTTCGCTAGAAGGAATTTTAAAAAAATACGAAACATTTAAAACAGTTAAGTTTAATTTATTTTATTATTCACCTTGGTGTTCTACTCTTCAACAATAATACGTCTATTCAAGTTGATTTGTACCTTCTCTGGTTAACATTGTAAATTATTTCACATGAGGAAAGTTAATTGGGTTTCTGTAAACAAATAAATCCATAGTATTTATAAATAATTAAATAAAATAATTTAAAAAAAATAATCAAACAAAAAATAAATATACACAGTTGATTCCTGAAAAAAAATCTAACAAATAAATAAAAATATATCTTTTTAGAACTAATATTGCAAATTTTCATTTATATCGCATCTCTAACTTTTGATCAAAAAAATTAGTTTATTTTGTATTTGGTAACGTAGTATAATTATTATATTTAACATCAAATAAAAATATATTAAAGTGGCTGTAATTATTAAGTTCCACATTATAACGATTGACTTATTATGTTATAATATCAAGTTTTGAAAAAGTTCTAATGGCAGTATTATTATAAGTTAACATTTGTACTACATTATTCTTCCTATTAGAGCCAAATCTCTTTTAATTGAATCGTTAGACTTTATTTCTTTCAAAATGTTTTCGTATTTTTAAATTTATTAAATACGATTTAAATAAATTAAGGGATCTTCATCTTTCTCAATAAAGTATGCATTGCCCTATTGTACACTTGACCCCCAATAAATTATTTATGATGCTAGTGTACCCTTGACCTATCTCAATAAATTAATAATTGCCCTAGCATGACAGCTACTAAAATAAAGATATTAATGCATTATAATGTATAATCTTCATATATGAAGATAACAAAGAAAACTAAATAATGTTTTCACTAAAGTTTCAAGAGAAAACGAGTAAGTAAAATAAACTGTTAAAAACATATGAAATTAAGAGATATTTAAGACTGTAAACTGCAACATATAATAAATTTATTAGCCTAAACAAAATAAAATACAGAAAAATATAGATTAATCCATAAAGATTTCAGAATATGAAACAGCTGTTAATATTACAAATAAGCATAATACAGTAATTTTATTTTTGACTAAGTGTGTTTTATTAGCTTTGAATTATTTAAAAATAATTTATTTATCATAAGTCCAACTCTTTGCCTATTATAAAAGTAAAACTATAAAACAGACATATATCATTGAATACATTTATTTCTACTAAAGAAACTTCTATAAATTGCAATAAATTAACGTTTGTTTTCACAGTTTATCACTAAAGCCTTTATAATATTATATAAATTGTAACTGTAAACAACAGAGATTTCTATAAAGTAGAAACCCAAACTGTAAGTATAGAACAACTAATAAATAACTCTTTATTCTCCAGTTAGGATCACATAGATTTGTCAACTGACTTTATATTTTTAAGTTTCACAAGTAATTCTTTTACCTTTTGTTAGGTTCTGTAATACTTTTATAAGTATTAGAAATATAATTTTATTTTTGCTGTACGTACTCACATCTCAAAATTTAATAGATTAAAGCAAATATTTGACTTAAATTAACAAAATAGATTGATTCTGATTAGTAAGTTTCATTTAGCCTGTTTCTTCATATTTTTAAATTTAATCACATGGAAACAATATACTAAACATATTTCTAATTTAATATTGGCATTTATTTACAGTAAATAACTATCATAAATATTACTTGTTTTTATACTGTAATACAAAACATGATTTATGTTTGGATTTGAATACCATTTACGCGTAAACAAGACGTAAACAAATTTGCAGTAAAACATTCACGTGGGTCTTGAAAATTAATGAAAGCCCAGTATAAATACGTCAAGTAAACGTGACTCGGAAACAAACAAAAATACAAATTAAATGTAAGTTCACTATTTACGCATTAACATTTTAGAATCATTACAGCAGTTATGTGCACGTTTTAGTATATAAATGGCCCATGATTACCTTAAATTTATCACGCCTAAATTTTAATTAACTATTCGAAAACAATATATATCACCTATTTTTTTTGTATTTTTATGAATATAAACATTAAATTTGCATATTTTAACAAACTTGAAGTAAAATTCGTTGGGTCAAAGACACGTAAAAACCTTTCAACTTCCACTTCACTCCATCATTCGTTGTAAAAGACCAACCCGCCGAGAACGGCTAATGAATATTCGATAGTGGCAATTAACGGATTCTCTGCAACGACGACTGCAGCAGGATTCCAGTTTCACAATCCTGCAGGCTAATTGTAAATTGTGGCGCCACTTGCGCTTTAAATTAAAGGGAAAAAGCTACTTAACGCCATTATGGTGAATGAAAAATGGCCGTGTCGTAATTCTTTCTGCGGTTTTCGGACGCTAATTAATTTACGGCACGTAGAATGGCTAATTATTGACTATTAACGTCGAGCCATCCACCGACCTTTGTTTGGATTGCGCAATCACGCAGGCATCGACCTTTTGACGAACAATAATAATGATGGTGTTGATTTTCCCATATTAAACCATATAATAATAGTAAAACACGATGAGCTCAGGTTCATTAGTATAGAAATCTAAACAAAATTTGTAAGGTTAAATTGTTAATTAATTGATGTATTCAAGTTTTTTTTTATAATTTACATAACAATAAAACTATTTGAAATTATGCACGCATAGAAAAAAAAAGTTTTTTCATCTAATTAAGCTTTCTTATTCTTTTGTATTCGAATGATCTAATGTTGTACATATTATTAGACTGACAGATTATATATTAGGTAATTAATCAAATATCCATATAAAAATTCTGCTAATTATAGATGCCATTTCTTTAGTTAATGTGTTTTCTTAATGACTATTGAGAAAAAATATATGGTGTTCATTAAATTGATTTTTCTAAATAATGTTCTTTATCATTTGCTAGTTTAATTTTATATTCTATATTATTCAACATATGTAAATAATGTTATTGGAATTAAGTAATTTATTAGTTTTTAAATATTTACTGTTCCTTAGAAAGCAAAAAAACTAATTTCTGTGTACTGTATTAATTTTATCGTTAAATAAACATCTAAATAAATAAGAGTTTATTTGACTGGTAAACAATATGGATAGTCTTAATTTTTCGAAATTTTTTCTGTTTAAGAAAATAAACACACCCATTCTTGTCGAAATAATAGGCCATAAAATGGGCTAGCAAAAAATTTAAATTTGTAGGAAAGAAATAGGATATTCAAACTACCAGACTTACGGAATAGGTAGTATGGATAGTATAGAATTCGTAAATACATTATCTGCTTGAAAAGGTTATATATTTTCCAAAAATATTAGAACACAGCTTATATAATCAAGAATATAGTATTATAAGTGATCAGGTGACAGCCACACTTTTACTCTAAAAGCATTTCACGTGGCCAACTTTTTCACAGGGAATGTATTGTTTTCGTGAAAAGTTTTGAAAGTTTTTGTAAATACTAAGAATACAGTAAAAAAATGAGACTAGAAAGAAAGCCAATCGCCTGTACCTTACAAGGTGTTTAATAACGATTTACCTTTCATAATATAATTGAATGCTCAGAAGAAGAATGTCAATTTCACATAAGGCGTACAATTTTTACAGTTTCTTTATACAATTGTAATTTAATATATATTCACATATTATAGAAATACCGGGTGCTTCTAAATTAATATCGGGGTTTTAACGCTTGGTAATATTTATTACGTGAAACTTTAAATCCTAATTACTAAATGAAATGAAAGAGCAACTCAAACAGTTATACGTACAAATTTATAAGTATGTGAGCACTTTTAATCATACGACATATATCAAGTCGATAGGCCAATTCTTCCTAAGCTCTATTTAGTGTTTATGGTGTTGCAATAGCTTCATCAATCATGTGTCTTAGGTTTTCGTTTCCATAAAACTTGCCAAACTGTCGTCTGTTCCTAATTCACGGAAGGTTAGTTCCGAACTTATTTCGTCGGGCTTCGGAT
The DNA here is from genome assembly GCA_963969525.1 of Ontholestes murinus. Classification (NCBI taxonomy): domain Eukaryota; kingdom Metazoa; phylum Arthropoda; class Insecta; order Coleoptera; family Staphylinidae; genus Ontholestes; species Ontholestes murinus. Next base: position 33,533,461 of record OZ018397.1, read on the forward strand.
GATAGACTCTCTCAGTCCCTCAACATTCTCTTCAGAAACATTTGGTTGCCCCGTACTTTTCTCTTTGTAAAAGTAGCCGGTATTTTCAAAGTAATGATAATATCTACGAATGTTATTATCACATCTAAATTTAATCCGGAAGATTGCATAGTAACTACAAATTCGGTTTTGAAAACTGCAGAACACAAATAGCTTTCTGTTCACTTGCTACTAGTGACCTCTAAAGCATACGTATACTAGCAAACAGACCTGATTGAGATGTTCTTTCAGTTTATGTACTAATTATAATTTTAAGTTGTATGTACTACAAAGCGTTAGAGCCCGAATATTAATTTAGAAATACCCTGGAATATACTTTCAATGTAGTGGTTTTATTTGATAATATTATATTTAATATTTTGCTGGAGCGCCAAACGATAATACTGATTTAACACGAACAGACCTGTTAATCTGACATTGTGACGTATCAGTATTAAGTAGGAGTCAGCAATTCTCTGAAACGACTCTTTACAGACGAATACGAAAAAATTATAAGCAAGAACATAAAGTTTAAAATATTTTAGAATTGTAGGTTTATTTATAAATTTGCTGTTCAATAAGTGCATGAGAGCTTTACTATATTAAAAAATCACTTCTGTTTATTCATTAATTATTATTAATTATTCATATTAATTTAGGAGTAAATCAAGGTTATTAAATAAACTTTCTAATGGATTGCTGTACTTTAAATTAAAACAAAATAAAGCCAGTGAAGCTAAACTGAAATAAGAAATTTAGTGACATATTTCTTAAAATTCAATTTTTGCACTCTTATTTGGACTTATTTCCAGAAAATCTTAAAGCAGTATTACGTAATGGAAGAATGTACCAATGTATATCTAGTTCTAATATGTTAACGACCTGCCATCGTATATAAATACCGGGTCTATAGTCATGTATGCAGATAACACAATAACAGTCACCAAATATGATAGCTTTGTAAGAGCGCTACAACAAAGAGAGGATATAAATAATCAACATATTTTAGTTGTAACAAACTGTTTCTCAATGTATCCAAGACAGAATAGCTCACATTTTCCCTAAATATTGGTAATGAAAAAACACGGGTCTTGCAAGTTTTTAGGCTTGTTTCTTGATACTAAGCTGGGCTAGAAGGAGCATAAGAGGAAGGTCAGTAGTAAATTAGGTGGAGTTTAGTCTATAACCTGTCAGCGTATAGAAATTAATATAAGGAATACTTTCCTTACTTACCTTGTCGGGTTTGTTTGCATTGAAATGTTTATTTCATGTCCATAAAAAATGTATGGAACTCATGACCAAATACATGAGTATAATACAAGAAGCTGTGAGTAAATTTATCTTGAAAGATCAAGGTTGTCTAGGTGCCAGAACAGTTTAAGTTTTTATGGGCCTAAACGGTATAACATACATATTACCACAGGCAGTGAAATCGCTTCCCCATGAAAAGTTTAAAGGTATACTTAAACTATACTTAACAAATAAAGCCTTTCCCTCTATTAATGAGTGCATCTCAAATAGGTATTTAGACCTTTGACATGTATACATTTCATTTTAACTACCTCAATAATTTTAATGGGTACAATGAATTATAACCAAATTAAGTTTGTAAGCTGACTATCTAAATGCTAGTTCTAAGTTATATGTGATTTTACTCGCACATCATTTTAAATGTTTTACCTATAGAATGATTTTGTTTATTGATTCATTTAAAGTTTTATTATTTATATTTAGTCAATAGTTACAAATATTCTTTATACATCTATTCCAATAATTACTTATAGTAAACATACTCATTCCGCTAACACAATTATAATTTTATTCATATTAATTGTATAATAAATATTGATTATTAATTAAGATTCAATATGATGTTATAACATTTATATATCATTTAATAAATATAACCCAATTCATATCTGATAACTTAGAAAGAGGGAGACAGATTGATGTAATCTATACAGACATTAGCAAAGCCTTTGATCGAATCCCACATGATATTTTGATATTTCTGATCTTTTCTCATATTTATCAAACAGCCAACAATTGGTTATATATATATATGGGTAAGAAATCTATAGTCTACATCGCTGGCAGTGGGGTGCCTCAGGGTTCCAACCTAGACCCCTTAATGTTTTTAATATTTGTAAATAATGTCTGTGAATTGCTAAATTGTAAATGGTCGATCTATGTGGATGATATTAAACTTTCTAATGACCAATGATTATGATGCTGTTTTTAATTTACAAGATAACTTGTCAGTACTAAACGAGTGCTGTACTAGACACAATATTAAACTTTCTGTGTACCTTTTCGACTTCATTAATATGTACGTTATATGTAGAATTCCAGACAAAGGAACTCTAATGTAGGCGTAATAAAACTTTGTTAATGGCTCAATGCTATTAAAGAGTGTGGTATTCCTTATTAGAAAACCTAGTAATTTATAACAGACGCTAGTAATTTGATAAATATGATCATTACATTTCAGTTTGGTATCGAAGTACACACCTAGATCTTTAAAACAAACAACACTATCTATTGGTGAATTATTAACGTGGTAGTTAAATTTAATGTTGTTTTGTTTCCTACTAAAGGTCATATGTTTACATTTTCCTATATTTATCATGAGCCCGTTTTTTGTGCACCAATCGTGGAAATTAGTGATATCTTGCTGCAGTAACATACAGTCATTAGTATTAATTACCCTAAAGACTTTAAGATTATCAGCTTTCTGAATTCAAGCAGCTGACAACATCATTAAAAAACATTAAGAATAACAGCTGGCCAAGATTTGATCCTTGGGGCACCCAGCTAGTAGGAGATAATAGCATGTAAGCAGCTCAATCAAAGATTCACTCAATGCAAATGAGTTCAGTTTTTTTTTTATAAGTAAATGATGCTGTACCATATCGAAGGCCTTCGACAAATCAGTGTAAATAACGTCCACCTGACCACGATTATCTAGGGCTTCGGAAATGATAGATGTAAATCTGCATAAATTCGTGGTGGTTGACTTTCCCTTAATAAATCCATGCTGACTATGTGATAGAGATTATATATTATTTTATACATCATGATCTCAAATATCTTGGCAAAGTTAAGGATATTGGGAGATAATTCCGGATTTCGTCAGTATTATTATTTTTGTGAATTGGTATTATTTTTGAAGATTTCCAGATAGTGGGAAATTTATTATATTTTTGAATAAAGTTATAAATATGTAAAAGTAGTATTGACAAAGCTTGTCAACTGTCAAAAGTAGGAATATTATCAGGGCCCATTGTGAGGTTTTGTTTTAATTTTTTTGAAAGCGGTCATAAATTTATCTAAACTAAACGACTGAATTAACAAAAGCTGATTGCCATGTGACGGTGAACCAATAAGATCCGACTTAACATTATTTGTTGAATAGCCAGATGAAAAATGTGTAGCAAATGCATTTGTGATATTTTGAGGTCGGTCAAGTTAGGTTTCATTTACTTTCATCACACCTGGAATTCGCGTTCTACCTTTAAGTTCAATAATAAATGACCATAGTTTTTGAGGTTTTTGCTGAATGACAACTTCTACAGAACTAATATATTTAGAAAGGTCAGTTTTGATATTTGCTTTGACAAGTTTACGTGCGGTGTATTGTTGTTTATTAAAAGTAGTTTTATATTTTTTTATGACATTATAATAGTGCTGTTTTCGGTGAATGTTTTGAACAATTAAATTTGAAAATCAAAATGGAAATTTACGTAGTCTAGCAATTTTCAAGGGTACACATAAATTAATATATTTCTTTAGAATTTTGTAAAGTTCTTCACAGGCAAGATCCGGATCCTCTAAGCTAATTAGAGAGTACCAATTCGTCTCCGAAATCAGTTTATAAAGTTTTGAATAATTTGCTTTCCTTAAATTACAAGTTGGTTGAGCAGTTTTAAAGTTTTTGACAGGGTCACCAGCAGAACCAGGAATATAATATTTAATGAGGGGATGATAATTGTTTTCAGTAACAAGCGGAGAATCACTTCGTACAACCGTGCAGTTTAAGTTTTCAGAGCTTCTTATTAAATCTAATAATCCGTTTGTGCTATTTCGACAACAATTAATTTGATTTGATGAATGAAAATTAAACTTAACGATTTGTTACATTCAATTTTAAGAAAGCGTGTTATATTAAAATCACCGGCTATTATAAATTCGCCATTTAAAAGAGATCCCGATTCAAATTTATTAAATAATAGTTCATATGATTCAACTGGTGTCTTGGGCGTAAAATATATAACAATTCTATTAAAAAACAAATTGACTACACATATATACGTTATATATTAAAATATAGATGCGCTGATCTTCAATCATTATTTGGTTTGTAGTGAGATTTTCTTTTGTCGCTACTAAAACTCCACCACCTCAACCAAAAGATCTGTCTTTACGATAGACATTATAAGATATCAACTTAGTTTTTCTTGCATTCACTTGCTATCATCTTTTGTCCATATACCTCTCCACTGTCTGCATCTTTTATCACTTCCAAGTCTATTTCCTCCTATGTAAACAAAATGGTGTTAAATAAATTTACTACAAAACTACTTTATTGGAGTCTGGTTTTACTTGAATATTACTACCTTATATATAGCTTTCAGTCTTGAGCACCTCTCTAGTGTCTTAACACAAAATCATCACAACTCCACCTATTAAATATAATATATATTTTATCATCGAAAACCAACGAGACTGGGAATCCATTATTTTCTTGCTTCTATACAGCTGTTGCCTTATTCTATAAATACCACCAAGTCATCAAACTCACCTTCACTTCTTTATCCTGATGTCAAGTCAAGATCTTTTCGAATACTGTATTCCATTCGAGAAGATCTTGATTTCCAACATTCCAAGATTTATGGGTTTTGGTATGTTTACTTCTTATCATAAGAATTGTGTTTTATTTATGTTTAGACTATTTATATATTTATATAATCACTTAATAAATACATTTGGTCTGTAGTTTTTCATGTTGAAATTTGTCGATTGGAGACATATGTATTACCTCAAACATGAAAGATTTAAGCATGAATTTATTTTTGAAAAATGCTTTAAATCGGCCTGGTTATTAAGAATTTAAAACCTTTATCATTAAAGTAGATTACTGATTACTATTACTAAATCGTTCGTGGTTCTTAAGCTGGGTATTAAAATTTAAACCGATGTAAATACTCACACGTTAATTTATAAATTTCTAATCTTTTCGTAATATAGATTTAGATTTTTGGATTATAAATTATATTATATTATAGTCACATTATTGTTAGATTTTCAAGAATATTTTTAATGTTAATACTAAACATGCCAAAAAAGATCAAAGAAAATATTAATATAGTATTCTGACTTAAAATTTTTAAGATCATTAAGGAGCAGATCAGTATCGTTGTGATTTAAAGAACACGGGTTTAATTTTTCTAAACTCATCAACAAGTATTCAGTGTATCTTGTTTTGTTATATTATGGTGATAAGATATATAATATTGAAATGCAAGTAATACGGTGTTAATAGTTACAGCTTGCATAAGCAAGTTAATTTTGACTTTTATATTGAACTAGATCAAATTCAGGGTTAGTAGTTGTGGTTTTATCTTAATGCATCTAATACGAAGGATTTAAAAGAAGAAATAAATTTGCAATCAAATTACATAAAAAAAGCCTTGAACTTCTAAATATGAGAAGTTATCTTAATAGATTATATTTTTTTGTCTTTTATAGAGGTTCAGACACAATATTGCAAAATAGGAACAGGTTCTAATAACAGATTAACAAGACTATCCATGTAAACAAGAATTAACTTTTAGTCTTGTCTTATGATGATTCAACATAATATTGCAAATATTTTCTTAAAATATAGCTTACATAAAATCGGTACATTATTCTAAAATATATTAAACAATATGACGAAAGCTATTTTTAAAATGTAGCAATAAGGAAAAACTGTGTGTGGTGGAAAAAATTAGCTATATATTTCAATTTAGTAAAAAAAAATCACTAAATTTGCAAATCGGATATCTTATGATTTACATGTGCACTTGTCTATTGTATTAAGTTAGGATAATTAGGTTAGTATCAATTAATTAATACTACTGTGGTGGCAGATGACCTTGATGTACATGCCAAAAACAAAAATATTTTGTATAGAAAACCTTCTTATCTAGAGCTAAATAAATGTCATAATCAAATAAATTTAAAAAAGTAAAAAATGAAACAGAAAATTGCTAAGTATTTAAAACTTGCCCTGAAGCTCACTAAATTGTTATATACAGGGTCCTGCAACAGTGCGTCAAGCTTTCCTAGCGCCTTTCTCGTAAGAGATAGAAAAAAATGTTTTATATAAAAATTTATTGAATTAAAAATCTCTATGCCGTAAAATTATTTTCAAATATACAGGGTGTCCCAATTTTGCGTTATAACAAAAGCAAACATTTTTTTAAATGGAACACCCTGTATATTTTTTCATTTTATAATTTGTATAGTATTTTATAACTTAAACCTTTTTTTGGTTTTTAATTTCGATATGGCATTTCCGAGTTATTGACGTTTTTCTGAAAAAAATGTAAAAATCGGAGGTTCACAAAAAAAAATATTCTGATGTTGTATTTAAAATTTAAGAAATTTTCTTTTTCCTATGGTTGGTCATAAGTACTGTTTATGTACCAGTGTTAAAATTTTTCACTTTTGAGGAACCCTACCTTTGTATCAGACACGCCATTTTCTAAAATTTCAAATTGTCGTAACTCTTTTTTTTTAAATGGAATCATATATTTTTTTTAATTTCATATTATTCTGCATCTAATTTCCTACAAAAAATATTAAGCATACCCTATACCTAAAAGTGATATTTTTCAAGATATAAAAAAAATTTATATTTCAAACGGTCCTTGAATACGAATTTGTTTTTGAATAGATAGCCATGACTGAAAAAATGCATCTGTCAATTAAACAATTAGTTTGACATGTAAATGGGAGGTGTGAATTACAAAAAACAAAAGAAGAAAGCCTATCATCAACGAGGAACCAAAAAGACATTGGTGAAGGAACTGGCATAAGCGAGAGGTCAGTACAAAGCATTCTGAAGAAAAATCGATATCAAGCATATCATATTCAGCTCCATAAAGAACTGAGTAATACTGATTTTTAATTTCGTTCCGAATTTTGTTTCTGGGGAAGACAGAAAATACAGGAGGATCTTTCGTTTTTCCAATATATTTTATTCACGGATGAGGCGTCATCCCATAACAACGGATCTGTCAATAGGTACAATTTTCACTATTATTTAACTGATAATCCGCATGTTATGAGACAAGTTGATCATCAGCATTGAATGTCTGGGGCGGAATTTTTGGAAACCATGTTGTAGGTCAACATTTCTTCGAGGGCCATCTCAGTAGGTCTATGTATTTGTACTTCTTGCAAATTGAATTACCCGGAACGTTAGCTAATGTACCCTAACTAACAAGAAACAGGGTGTGGTTTTAACAAGACGGAGCACCTGCCCAATTTTCACAAGACGTGAGGACATTTCATTTTTCCCAACCAGTGGATTGGTAGGAATGGACCCACCAAATGACCTGCTAGATCTAAGGATCTAACAAAACCTGAAATTGTTTATAAGGAATCACCAATAGCACTAAATATCATATGCTTGATATCGATTTTTCTTCAGAATGCTTTGTACTGACCTCTCGCTTATGCCAGTTCCTTCACCAATGTCTTTTTGGTTCCTCGTTGATGATAGGCTTTCTTCTTTTGTTTTTTTAATTCACACCTCCCATTTACATGTCAAACTAATTGTTTAATTGACAGATGCATTTTTTTCAGTCATGGCTATCTATTCAAAAACAAATTCGCATTCAAGGACCGTTTGAAATATAAATTCTTTTATATCTTGAAAATTATCACTTTAAGGTATAGGGTATGCTTAACATTTTTTGTAGAAAATTAGATGTAGAATAATATAAAATTTAAAAAAATATATGATTCCATTTAAAAAAAAAGAGTTACGACAATTTGAAATTTTAGAAAATGGCGTGTCTGATACAAAGGCAGGGTTCCTCAAAAGTGAAAATTTTTAACACTGGTACATAAACACTACTTATGACCAACCATAGGAAAAAGAAAATTTCTTAAATTTTAAATACAACATCAGAATAATTTTTTTTGTGAACCTCCGCTTTTTACATTTTTTTCAGAAAAACGTCAATAACTCGGAAATGCTATATCGAAATAAAAAACCAAAAAAAGGTTTAAGTTATAAAATACTATCCAAATTATAAAATGAAAAAATATACAGGGTGTTCCATTTAAAAAAATGTTTGCTTTTGTTATAACGCAAAATTGGGACACCCTGTATATTTTAAAATAATTTTACGGCATAGAGATTTTTAATTCAATAAATTTTTATATGAAACATTTTTTTCTATCTCTTACGAGAAAGGCGCTAGGAAAGCTTGACGCACTGTTGCAGGACCCTGTATAGAAAAATTAATTGAAAATTTAAGAAATATGTTACTTTCGATTTTCTTTTATCATTTTATATATAACCCCCTGGTCCCCATTCAATAAACAGGAACAAACAGTTTTTATTTACCTTACGAATCTATATAATGAACTCACTTGATTATAACCTACTTCCGAGGTAAATCAGAAAAAAGAACGCGTAACTCAATTCCCGCTCGTTTCATCTTTAATGAGAAAAACAAACCGGAGGACTCGTTTTCACGTTCTTGTAGGGAGTAGTCCCGAAGGCGAGGAAAATCGTCGAAAGGAATTAGCCTCACTTTTTTTTTCATTTTAACAAATCAAAAAGTTATACACCATCCTGTTTTTTCCAGATGCTCCGTCGATCCGTACCTCTTCGAAAACTTCAACACAATCGACGGTGATTTCCTGATGGCGAAGTTCAGAGCATTCAAATTCCCGGAGTCGACCTACGTGCAGTTCAAAGGAACAGTTAACGTTTGTTTGGATAAGTGTAAAGGGGTAAGTCGGGTGTGATTGCGAGATTGATCTTTGTTCGAATTTAACACGTTTGGTGAATAGCATACATGTGAATTAACTTAGAATGTTCGGTTGTATGATGTGAGAGAAATATAATTTAAATTTATTTTCTGCAAGTATATATAGTTGAAAATTGAAAGATCTCTTAAGATGTAATTTTATTTATTATCATTGGATTTTAAAACAAATACAAACTAAATTGTAATGTGTTTGTATTAAATTATGTTAATATCAGTTGCTTTCTTTTTTTTGTTATATTTAATCTAATTGTAACGTTATCTTATATAAGAAATTTTAGTAAAAAATTTAGTAGAAAAAAAGAGTTTTAAGGCTCTTAAAACGATAATAAATAAATTATTACCGTTGATTTTGATAATTTTTACATTATTTTTTTTAAATTTTCGTCTCATCCGCCCAAAGCTGTTGGTCATCAACTAAATTAATAAAGAAAGAGACACGATGACTTTGTTTTACTATTAAAATAATGTATGTATAAATTATGTTAATAATATATTATAAATACCAGAAATTGCAATTTTCCTTTTTAAATGCCAAGGATATGAATCAAACTTATATTAAAATTATAAGTAAAAGTTGAAAAATCACAACATTTCATAATTTGCTTAGCGAAAACATTCATTAAGGTTAGTAGTTAATATAGTCTGTTCGTTGGATCTTTGGTCGTACGTCACAAACTATCGCTTCAAAAAACGACGAAAGTTTTACAGTGCGTTCTTTTTCTAACGCATTTGGTTTCCTTTATTAGACTGAATGTTTTTGTGTCGTTTCTCGAAGCGATAATTTGTGACGTACGACCAAAATCCAACGAACAGACTATATGTACTTATCTATATAAAAAATAATTAATTAATTTCAAGATAACATTAACAAGAACAAATAAATTACTTAGAGAACGGATATGAATGACGAATTTAACAAGTCTTGATTTTTTTGCATGAGTGTATGAATATATTTTCATTGACACTGTTAAGCAATTTGATACAAAAAATACTAAAATCGTCTCAATCTTCGACAATCATTTTCCTTTAAGATATTTTTTTCAATATTCTAATAAAGCTGTTCTTTAAATGTGTCATCAATTTTATTTATAACAGCAATTTTATTTTTAAATTCTATTCTAAATATTTTAAAGAAATTCTTCACAAATTATTAAAATTAAGATAAAAAATATCTACTGAATGTTTAACAATCTGAAAAACTAAAGAATTAACATCGTTTACTATAAATTGAATATATGTATTAATAGATGCATATATACTATAATCACAAATGACCGAGATATTGCGAACACTTTTGCAATTTATTTCGAAGACAATTTCACTATGACAGACACACATTAAAAAACTTCTTTTTCAATTAAGTAAATTCTTGGCACAGTTAAAAATATCTCAACCCCACATATCCCAGGCGACGCTATACAGAGGAAGAATATTTCACTAACTCATATAAAGGTAAAAATACTGACAATATCTTTAGAAATATCCTAAAATCGCTTCCCAAAATCATTCACCAATACCTTATCCAAATGATGAATTACATTTATCAATTCCAAATTTAAACTCAGGAATGAGAACAGAGTATTATCACACATATACCAAAATCCGACTTAAGATTATTAAGCTATCGGCCTATTACCCTGCTTCCAGTCCTGGGTAAGTTATTCGAAACCATCCTTAAAACATAAATTATGCCCTACATGTCTCACCACATTCCTCAATATTAGTTTGGTTTCCTAAACGATGATTCGCTTTCTTGCTTTTATCATTTTTTGTCAAACTGTCGGATAGCATACCTCGAAAATCAGAAATCAGCCATAGTCTTCCTAAATATCAACAAAGCCTTCGATTCAGTATGGCATCGAGGTTTGCTGTTGAAATGCAATTGTGTAAAAATCCCACTACTTCTTCTCTCAACATAATTAATAATTTCCTTCTATACAGACTCATTTATCCCCCAACAATGTGTTTCCCAAGGATGGGGCTCCTTTCTGTTCCAGTTTTGCATCAGCAGAAAAAGGTCATACTCTCTGCGGTGTTATGATATTTCCATTTATACAATGTTTTCACTAACTTAATCCAAAATGGCATTACAGGATAGAAATAAAAAGCCTTGCAGTACTGCAGCATGACATTTTGAAATTTTTTGGCATTAAACATAGTTGCTTATGAGAGGGAATCGGAGTTGTAATAAAGAGTTTTGTAAATCCACGCGTTCGTAAGGATAGATAGATAAATTTTTGCGTACTTCATGTGAAGATATTTCGACAGGCATACTATTCTTACAAGGTTACATTTAGGTAATTTGTATTAATTTCTTTTTTACTTTGAAGAAATCAAATTGTGGGAATATGGTTATGCAAAAGAGCTAATAATTGAAAATGACATTTATGCAATGAAAATTGCAATAGCAACATGTATTCAAATATTATAAATCAACAAAAGGTTTTCTTCTATATTTCTAGAATTTTGTAATAACAGATATATAGTCGGTCCGTTGGATCTTCCGTAGTACGTCACAAACTATCGCTTCAAAAAACGACGAAAGTTTTACAGTGCGTTCTTTTTCTAACGCATTTGGTTTACTTTATGAGACTGAATGTTTTTGTGTCGTTTCTCGAAGCGATATTTTGTGACGTAGGATGGAAGATCCAACGGATGGACTATACATTTTACAAATTTCTAAAACTTTGTGGCTGCTGTCTTTCAGTTTTTTAACATTTGTTTTGGTCAACTTTAGAGTTTTAGAAAATTCTAAATTTTGTCTATTTTTTTATTATTTAAGGGATTTTCAATAACATTTCAACAATTATTAGAAGTTTAACAATTATTTTTTTAACAATCTTTCTTCCAGATGTTTCAACAATTTCTCTTCCATTGATTAACAAAGCTGGAAGGGCTGATTGATTCAATATAAACGTTGTGTATATTCTATTATCCCATTTAACTTTCGTCAGAATTCCCAACACAAAATTACTATAAATAATGAAACCATTTACCTTGCCAATCATACAAATACATGTATATAACATTTGATACAAAAATAAAATTTAAAATTGACACTTAAAATCTTAAAGCAGAGATCAGGAGGAGGGCACAACTTTTTAGAACTCTTACTTTTCAAAATGAAAGAATTTCACAAAAACGGAGGTCCACACCTATAAGATCATCTGTCATCCTCTTTTTAATTACTCTGTTGCCTATTCCACACTCTTCACCCCGTCGTTTTAAAAATGTAGACATCTTCTAAATCCTATTCACAATCCATCCAATAATATTTCAATTAAAAGAAATAATCCCTATATAAGAACGTATGAAACATCTATCCTTAGAATTACTAAAAAAAACATTTAATCGACGTATAATGACATTAGGGATCATGACTTTTAACTAATTTAAATTCGATGGAAATAAGTAATCACGATGCTTGCAAGACAATTAAATCGATGGTGAACGTGTCCAATTCTTTATACAAAACACTTATTCCCCCTTCCATTGACTATTGAATAGATAAAACATAATATACACTCTGGTTAAAATAACTGGCCTTGATAAAATTACTAGACTAATCCTTAAAATTTCTGTCACAGCATCCACAAGTTTATTTTCAAAATATTTAATCGCTGTTAGTAACAGCAACATTTTCTCTTGGAATAGAAATTGTGTGTTATAGTTTGCATTGAAATACAAGATATTCATACCACACTCTTATCCAGTCCTCCCATTTTACTCATCTCAGGTCATAGGTAAAAAACTTTTGAGTCTCTTAACTTATCAAACAACATTTCTTTACTTATCTAATTACCATTTCTGAATATTAGTTTGGCTTCATTCACTAAAAGTCAATTATAGTTCGTTTTCCATTTTAATGTTCAACATACAAACCAGTAATATAAAACGATAATGGTATTCCTTAAGATAGAATAAGCCTTTAATTTAGTTTGGTAAATTGGCATTCTATATAAGTGTTTCTTCTTAAATATCCCATTGTTAAATATAATCCTGATATACAACTTTCTGTCCAACAGAAGCTGCTAAGTTAAAATCAGACAAATAAAAGGGTGGTTTCAGCTCCTATTACACACTTATTACTTATATTTTACATCTTCTTTAATGATAGTAATCCCAATCCTATTTATTGTGATCTCTCAGAATACTTTCCTTTCTTTTTTGTTCTGAGGACAGCACATAATAAAACCACCTATGGGATGTCTCTACTCCAGTGCAAAATTTTCCAAAAACCTCTTTGATAAAAATGCCTTTAATTAACAATATATTAAATCATCTGAACTGTTTAGTTTGCTAGAAATTATACTATTTTTTTGTTCTTCTTAATAAGAGCAAATAGAGCATCCATCAGTATGATGCTAGCCCTAACGAATTAATAATAATTATTAATAATTTGTCTATGTTTTAAAATTGTATATTATGTTTGTCTAAATAAAAATGCTAGTTTTTCTTTATTTATCTCCAAAAAAGCAATTAAGAAAAAATTTACAAATTGGAAAATTGCATAATAATTTATAATCCTAAACATTTTAATTGTTTTTCATTCATTAAAAGCTTTTGATCATCCAATAACTCTTATTACAGTAATTGGCAAATTCCATATCTATTTTTCAAAGAAAATATTAAAATTTTCTGAAATTTCAATCCCCATCACGAATTTACTTATTAAATATTATTTTATGTATAACTTTTACCATTTTCATTGCCAATATTTGAAGCGATTCGAGTCAAAAGCCTTATAATGTCGAGAAGAGTAACTGTACCCTTCTGGATATTATAAGGCTTTTGATTCTGTGTAGAATTGATTTTTTCTGTGTAAATGTATTCTTCTAGAGTTTCCTTATATTTTTTTAGAAATCTAACATCATTTATTACACCATAATTTCCTTTCTAGTATACGCCTAACTAACATAAGACTCCACTCTTCCTGGACATTGTGTCTACCACATACGCAAACTTTTCATACTATACTTCTGTCTACATGTTTTATAAATTTTACTGCAAATTAAAAATTTATCCAATTTATTCTATTTTTTTACCAAAGTTCTGAAAGGTTAATTTCTGACCGTGGTGATCAGAAATATGCGAAATTAAAATTTTATATTCAAAATTGTTATCCACATTATTGACGATGATATCAATACAAGTTCTTGTGTTATATGTGACTCGTGTAAAGTTTTGAATTAAAGGTTTGGAAACATAACTAAATAACAAATTACTTAACATTGATTTATCTGCCGTATTACTTATGTTCATTCCTGCACATTCAAAAATGTACGCTACTGTACTGTACGAGATATTATTAAAATCCTGGCGAACCGTAGTGCGCAAATCATCTCTAATGTAAATAGCCACTCCTTCATGAGAGTTGTTGATCCTGCAAAATGCAGTAACTAAGTAATATTCAGTTACAGCATATTACATTTATTTTAGTAAACGTTTTTACTTATATTTGAAGTCAATTTTATAATAAAGCTGTACTGAAGAGATCAAACGATCGATCGATCATCGATCACATGTCTGCAGATGGTTATAAACTTGTGTGTTGAAATTTTTTTGTGTTTTTTCTAATTATTAAGTAATATCCGTTGATTTTATAATATTTCACTTCTTCTGTCGTTTTCCAATGTTCTGTTAGTGTTAAAATGTGACAATTATTATTCTTTGGCATTACCTTATTAAACAGATTAATCGATATATGTATCGATTGTATATTCTGGTTAATTATTATCTACTCCCTTGCATTTCTCTGCCTTATATATCCACATATCTTTCCCATCCTTAAAGAGCACGCATTTCCTTCTCCCTCTCGTCCAACATCTCGCCCTTACCAAGGATTTCCTTTAGGTACTTTGGCTTCTTCTTATTTACCTGCGATTTCCCATAGTACTTGTTGTATTTACTCTTCTCTGTACATCCTTGTATATCTTGTCTCTCCACTTCCTCCGCCTTCTCGTCGGCCATCCGGTCAAATTTACCTCTTGCTCTTGCTCTTGCACAATCCCCATCTCATACATTCTTCTCGTTTCCACTCTTTATCTACTTTCTCCTGCGACCATCCCTTTCATGCTACCTTTGCCAATCTCTTGTCATCTAATCCACACAGCGAAATATCAAACTAACTACTCTCCTTATCGGTTCACTTTTCATGCTCCCCTATTCGTTTCCTAAAGCAATATGTATCAATAGTGGGATACATATTGCTTTAGGAAACGAATAGGGGAGCTCTCTCTTTCCAACCTTTTGTACTTCCTGATCCTTTACACCTCCACTCTATACATCAAGATCGATCTCACACATTCATCCCACCAGGTGGCTACACGTCAATCTCACACTATCACCCTTCCACCTTTCCGATTTTTTCTCTCATCAATCCTCATGCTTTCCTTGCCTTCCCTTGGACCCACCTTACTTACTCCTCATAACTTCCCTTTCCACTTTTCCCTCTCGATCACCTCATCCTTTCATTATTGCTCTTTTATCCTTCCTTTCCTTCTTTTATTCCTAAATCTCATCCACCTAATTGCTCCAATATTTACTCGGTATTTTCTCCTGTCCATATATTTCTCCACTCTCACAAATATTTCTTTTATTGCACTTAGCCCTCCAGTATGTTTTTCATCCCTAACGTATACCCGTATTATAGTTTTTAACGTTCTTCAGTCCCTTCCTTTATGTAAAGGACATATTGCCATAATATTGTTAATAGTATCTGGCAACTATAGTTTTGTTAATTAAAACTAAGGTATTAATCAATTTTATCATGTTGGAAATCAAATCGAACCCTAACTATTTAATAAGCATAGTTTAGACTACATAAAGACATTTTTTAGTACATTTAAATTTAAGGTAGCTTTAATGTTTGTTACGAACAGTAATTAAAGCCCACGTTAAAAAATCAACGTATACTCACAATGATTATGAATAATAATATATGAGTTAATTTAATTAAGCTAAAATCAAAACGAATAAAGATGTTTTCACCGTTTACATATTTAATCATTGCGCCAATTAATGCTAGCGAATAATCAAGATATTCGACGTTCGAGAATATTTATACGTTCCGTCTAATTAATTTTATTACAATTATAATTTAATTAAAGTGATGAAGGGCGACTTTCTTTCTAAGGGTTGGTGATAATAATTATAGTCTTGATGTTAATTAGGTCCGGGGTCTTTATAATGGGGCACTCTAGATCGTGTTGCCGTCGCGTTATTTAAGTCATAAATTAAATTTATGGGGGGTAATATCGCTGCCATGGGGGGGAAACTGTGTACAAATGGGAGCCGGGTATGGAACAAGGTTTATGGTAATTAAATGACAGATAAACAGTGCTGCCAACCGGTATTACTTCGGGAGTACGTGTTGGGTTGCGTGAAATCGCGAGTTGACTGATTTATCGTTGTTTATTGTTTTGTATTGTGGCTCAGATGTGTATGGTATTGTTCAGTTATTTGATTAATAAATTGTTTGTAAAGAAATTAAAAAATATATTCGTTGTTGATTTATTAACTTAATTTGTATGATTATGTTTTAATAATTATTTATTTTTGACAGATTGAATGCAGTGATGGCAGCATAGGTTACGGACGTCGTCGCCGTGCGATTTCTGCAATTCCTGCCGATCCCAATAAGATCTTCGAAATCACCATCACCTCGTTTATCAAGGTCAATTACGAAGAGGGCAGCGAGAACTTCGAAGAAGTCATCAAGAATCAAACAAAGGTCTTCAATAACAAACGTCTAATCGTCGGAAATCAAATGACCGAGAAGAAAGTGGAAATACTAAACGATCAAGGCCAAAATGAACTTACAATGAAGAAAATGACCGAGGAGGAGCAGTACACGTCGATACTGGCCGAAAACGTTTCGACCTTCAACACGCCCTCTTTCTACATAATATTCCTCCTGTGCACGTTGCGACTGTTCCTGTAAATAACCCACGTGCTGCAATATCAAAAACACACAATAAAAAACCACCACCACACTCCGAACTACAATTCAAATAAATAAATAAATAACAAATTAATGCTTAGGAATGACTGTGATACTTACAAACGGAAAGGAAATGATTAAGAAGCAATCCGCGCTAAGTGAGGAAGGTGGCACATTCTTTAAATAAAAGAGAGTGCGCGTTTACACAACGAAATAAAGATAACAATAATTTGTGCGCTAGAGACGGCCATTTTAATACCATTAACTTAATATTATTAATAAACGAATGGAACTAACAAAGCCCTTTTAACCGCTAATATAACATGCTGTAACATTCCTACGTTTTTATTTTTATTTTCGTAATCTTAGTGAAAATCAGGATTCCCGCCACGAAATAGTAAACTAAAAACGGCTCAAGAGAGGAACTTTTTTCTGGTTTGTTAATTAAATCGACGCAGACCTTTATACATTAATGAAAAATAAAATCTTTTTAATTAAAAAGCGGCGTTCGTCTCTTGTTTCCCCCTGAGGATATGGCGAAAACGTGCGCCCGAGTTTTATTAATTTTTTTTTACAGTTTCAGGAATGTGACATTTTTAATGGAAATATATTTTTCTATTAACGCCAACAACGACTGCTCAATTATATTATTACGCATCTCGACATTATTTATTTTAAATAAGAATCAGATCTGGATTTGATTTGATAATAATATTTTTATTTTAAGTCCAGGCGTTATTAAAGTTTTATCGTCATTATCAAGTGATAATTAGTATAGACATGATGATATTTATGATAAATCATTAAATGATTGTTTATTATTAAGGCATAATAAAATGTGTTAATGTAAAATCACTGGTTTGATCACTATCAAAGATTTATTATGTTCATTTCACTTCAAAGTCAGTCATTCTTAGGCCAATATCAACAACAGAGATAGCAGTTGAAGGAAAGTAAAGTTTACTAAAACCCTAGCAAGTCTTAATTACTGCAAAAATATATGAGTTAAATATACAAAGTGTTTGGGTTTTAGGATATTAAAATATTATGGATTTAATGTTATTTTAGTGGAAAGGTGTTCAAGCAAAGTTTCAAACAAAAGAGAAAATTTACATCGTTACATAATTGTATTTATTAGATATGTTATTTTGTGAGGATTCTTGAGTTAGTGAAATTTCAAAAGATAAAAAGGAATTCTGTTTTCTTATCGTTTTGTTTTAATTTGAATTGAATTATTGTGCAGGTTAAGGAAAAGGAGTCTAGTAAGAACAGCATGTGCATGTCTATAGATTTTTATTTGAAACGATGTAAATGTTAAAGGTAGCAAATCGATCGCTGTATTATGTACCTTCTTTATTTTATTTCATGAAATTCTTAAATATTTATGACACAAATACCTAATTGGCGGGAAAAAGAGAGGAGTTGGGACGTAGAAGAGAGAAGAAGCAGAGTATAGTTTTAAGTCATGTTAAATAAAACTTTTGTGTAATATTTAATTCAAAAATCAATTGTTAGGAGCCAGGAAAGATTTGGTGGAAAAGGATTAGAAATTGTATTTAAGTTAGATTTACAATATTTTTAATGACTGAAACTATGCTTCGGTGAGTATTAAGACTTAAAACGGAAGTCATTGAATTATCAAAGGAATGAGGACAAAGAAAATAAAGCACTATCATTCTCAAACTGTAGGAAATTTGTGAACTATTAATTTTAGTTTAGAACAATCTATGAGGAATTAGGTAGTAAGGTTAATTAGGTCAAATAATGTATCTATATCTTCTAATTTGTATAGTTAACTAACAATGATCCATCAAAATTTCCAGTCAAGAAGTAACTGCTATAATCTACTTGGAGAAGAAGTTGAACTCAAAACATCAACCTCCAGAACTACAACTAGGTATCTGAATTCTGAAGAGAAGTAAACCAACATCGAGGAGTTACAATTTACTCGAAAAATTTGAATTAGTTGTTACAATAAACCGAATATATCAGTAAACCATATGCAATTGAATGCATTGCAATAACCGTCAACCATTACACATGTACACTAATAATAATCGATGTATATAGACCGCCCAATTGTAACGTTGATGAATTTCTCAAACTACTTGAAGAAATATTAAATACAGTAGAATTTGAAAACAAATTACAATCTCAAAACAAATGTTAGCACAAACAGCTACGGGCATAGATATATAATAAATAGTCGAACTAGATTAACAAAAATTGGAACCAACTGTACAACACTATAAAATTAAAGTTTAATGTATGATACAATGGGATCTTTTCAGTCATTCGTACTCCAAGTTAATGAATAAATACTTAAATACCAAGTCAAAAATAAGGTCAAAACGAACATTAAAAACACGGAAACTATCTTGCTAAACATACAACTTACTTCTAATACAAAACAAATCACATTATTACAAAATCGAAAACTCGAACAATTCAAGTGCGTTTGAGAGATAATAAACGAAATAAAGGGAAAACATAAAAATCAGACATAGAAATGACAGGGAGAAACGAAGAAATTGCCTCTATTTCACCAACACCCAAGAGGGTTCCAAGATAACAATCCTACTCCAAAACCTTATGAATTAAGAGAATAATATTTAAGAAAGCAGTAAAAGTCTATTCATGAATTTCCTGACTGAACGGAATATAATCTTAAATTTAAAATTGACACTATCCTTTCACTTTGATAAGATACCAAAAACAATAATAAAAGAGACAGCAACTGAAATGAAGAAGTAAAATTATTATCTAAAGGTTTCAAATATAATATCAAACAAAATATTAGTAATAAACAAAATCGAACTACTAGCAATAGAAAGTGAATTAGCATCAACAAAAATTGAAGACAATATATACGAAAAATATAAATTAGTTAATTGCCTAAAATATACAGACAAGACATACAATAATTTCAATAATGAACTAAAAATAGCGAATAATTAGAAAAAACACGAAAATATTTCGTAAAATCTACAACACCACTTTTGAAACAACTACTTCTCTAGCTAATACTTTGACAGACATTGAATGATACAAACGTAACTTGCGTGTTACAAAATAGCAAGGCTATCAAAGCAACACTAGTTTGAACGTATTTATTTCTGTAAAATGAACTAAAAATGATTGAATATAGGTTAAATAGTTAACTTTCTACAACGTAAAGGACTTATATATTTTTATTTTTAAAAATAGCAAAATCGATACGAGAAAAATCAAAACTATCTAATATAATTTCTACAAAAGCAGATAAAGGAAATAAACAAAACGGACTACATTAATAAAATCAACCATTTTCTGAACACAAATTCTTTCAAATTATTAAAAAATAACCCAACAAAAAAGTTTCAATCACAGTTAAAATATAAAATTAATCAAAGCAACGCACTATTCTATTCTTCTTTGTATGGATATTTGCTTAAGAAGTTGTTCTTTTCGCATGGCGCTGTCCTAAACTATCTATTTCTGATCGGTAATAGTAATGCTTGTCGTAAGCGTTTATGCGCTTTGTTAAATGAAATTCATGTGGAACCCAAATATTAAGTTTCCTATTTTTTTTTATAAGAGGAGAGGAAATCTAACATGAGACAACCTTGTAATAGGATAGTGTCGGACTTCTACAAACTAAAACCACTCCTCTGCGATCGCTGTCAACCAATGCATCGCCAAGAATTAAGAGTTTACTAACATATCTCAGCTCGTGGAAATGTCATTTCACAGTAGTTTGAGAAATATTTAATTGTTTCATGACCTTTTGAGTCATGTATGGGCGGATTTCTTTGAATAATGCCTTTGTTTAGTTACCTTCGGTTTCAACTCGCCTTCCTGAACGTGGTGAATATTTAACATTGTAATTACCGGAACGGAATTTTGCATACCAATTCTGGAACTGGCGTTCTGTTAAACAATCTTTAGAGTACACCGCATATCATATTTTATGGACTTGCGCTGCGTTTTTTGCTTTTCTAAAGTAAAACAGTAAAACATAGAGATATTCATCGGTTTGCTTTGTCTTTCGACTGCGCTAAGCACTGTCAACTTGTCATTTCAGCAACTTGTGTTCAATATTGCTTCATTTTTTTCTATCCAAATGAGTAAAGTTCGTGCTATACCTATTCCCTATCTGTTAGTTATTCTACAGAACAGCGCCCCGTGCATCATGATAGCTTAACTTCGTGACGAAAAACTCCTCTCAGCTGCCCAAAGGTAGAATCGAGTTCTGCCGCCTTGCAAGCCGCTACCAACAAGAGTGTCAAGAATTCCTGGTAATCCCGAATTCGCCACATCTGCGACCGAACCGATCTGGCAAGCGAAAAGTACGTGCCAAAGACAAAAGAACCAGACATGAAGTCACAGCCCCGAATTCGGGAGTCATAAACATCATTTACGCTGTATAGGGATCACATAGGATATTGGATAGCTGAGAGAAAGGCGATTCGAAAGACACAAACACGAAATAATTACTCTTAGTTCGAGCTATGTTAACCTTGAGCTTTCATGATATGTAATTTTTATTATATAGGATTTTGCCAATACGCATTTTGTGGCTTAACTACGTTAAACTGTGCCCTTTATAGATACATCTGTTTGATATCAATTTTCATTTAATAGGCTCACCTTTTTCGAACTAGTGTGTAAAAACTACTTCTGACCTATCGTATTAATTCGAGTATGTTCAGGTGCAGAATTAACGTTCGCACCCATTGACATAAAAAATGTATTAAGAATGAATATTGGTTGTATCATTTTTTAATCGGTGAGAGATCGGTGGTCGCTCGAGGAGAAAGAAAGGAAGAGAGTTGACCATTACTATACTATTGCCAAATAAATACCGCCTGCCCTCGAAGGCTAAGTTCTCTTTGAAAGACGTCTCTTGATGGTGTCAAGCTTTGCGTAAGTTTTCATTTTTTGTATTAAGACACAACGATCATGTATAAATTAATATGGTTTTTTAAATATTTGTATGTATGTGAAAGAGCCTTGATAACACGACTTATGCTTTACTACGTCTGCGGAATGGATTCACTTACAATTTTTTTAATCACTTTGGTAAATTTTCGTAAATGAAATACGATAACACTTTCAAATATTTATTTTGCTGTTCGCGACAATTGCTTCAACACACTGTGTCTTCTTCAGGCGAAGAAATGATACAAAATTTTTACATTTAAAACTATATATACTAAGTGTGCTGTGGTTGGGCGGACCGGTGTTGGAATATGTTTAATAATGGTGAGTTGGACCGGTTCGTTTGATCATTTAATACATTTCCCGTTTTTTTCTTTTATTGATTTCCATCGTTTCCAAAACTGGATAAACTGGAATACATTAAATGTGTAATATTACCTCTACGTAATATACGTCGGCTGAGTGCATTTAGAATTGAATCTGACGTAAGATCATTCACCAATTCCAGTTGTACCGTCTTAGTAGCAAGGCAAATAAATAAGGCAAAAAATGTCTTGATTATAAGTTTTCCCCGTCCCCTACCTTTCTTTACTAAAAAAGGACCACAATAGTCGACTCCCGATTTAATGAATGGCCATGCTGGTTCTTATCTACAAATTGGCAAATTACCAATTTTTTGCTGTAAGTTTGTTGGTCTTGTCCGGAAGCAGGTAATGCACTTGTGCAAGACTTGTCTTACCGTACCTCTTTCCTGCTATAGGTCAAAAAGTTTGACGCATAGCTGCTAATGTAGCTTGTGGTCCAGCATGTAATTCCCGATTATGGAAATATTCAATTAATAAATGGGTTATGTGATTGGTCTTGAGAAGTAATATAGAGAATTTTTGATCATATTTTTAGCACTTCTTAATCTATCCCAACTTTGATAAGTTTATTATTTTCTAAGAACGGGTCTAGCAACAAAGGGTGGGTTGTAGGCAGTCGTGTAAATGTCAGACAATGCAACAGTTTCCAAAAAAGCCAATTGAAATTTAAGCTTTTAAGTCCTTTAAGAATAATTATAAAAAAGCAAAAATAGTATAACTATTAAAGCAACACCCGTTTGAATGTATTTGTTATACAATTATGCTCTAAATAGATGCTTTTCTTAATGCCAAAATTAGTTAATGTGGAAGAATATAAAGTACTGACGCTACAAGTTTTATGTTTTAATTTGGTTTAGAATAGTCGCTAAAAACAACAAAGGTTGATATCTATCTATATTTTGTTAAATATTGCCTCCAATTTATCTCTATCGTTTTGACCTGTGTAAACCATTCGGTAATGATATGAATAAACTTAATTACTTACTTACTTACATTAAGTTTTAGTAAATCTTAGTCTCGTGGAGCGAAACCAGCAGCCTCTTTATATGCAAATTAAAAGTTTGATACCCTACACTAATAATCTTTAAATGTTAAGATTTTCATAGGGATTTTTCTGTGTTTCTTCCAACAAAGCCTTGATAACTGCAGATTTTTTTATTACCACTCTTACTATGTTTTAGTAGTAAAAACGTATAGTATGTTAATTTGCTGTTCATCTAATCATGTAAAAACGGTTGCAGCAAAAATATATTTCGGCGTAACATTTTGCTTAAATTTAAGTTTGATATTTCTATAATCAAATTTAGGTTATACAGGGTGCGGCAAAACAGACAGTGCAGTTTGGAACGCCCAATACATCCCGTGGGTGGAGGTACCTACCTGGGAGGGATCTCATTGTGTCGGGAGGGTCGTGCCGTTTTTAGTCGTTACCATGGTTTGGTCTCGAGAACGCTCCCAAGAAATGTTGAACCGGATCCATGCAAGGACAACTTTTTTTCAGTAGTGACGAGGCCCACTTCCATCTCTGTGGAGGGGTGAATAAACAAAATTTTCGATACTGGGCTGTAAATAACTCAAGGCAACTTCACGAGACACCACTTCACCCCCAAAAGTCACCGTGTGGTGTGCGATTTCCAAATTTGGGGTGATTGGGCCTTATTTTTTTTAAAGAGATGTTGGAATTTTTTTACCTCGTTTGGAAGAACTGATGGAGAAAGCAGATCTGGGAGACATCTAGTTTCAGGAGGACGGGGCTACGGCCCATACTACACGAGTTTCAATGACGAAATTGCGACAGGTGTTCCCTGGGCGCCTTGTTTCTCTGAGAGGTGATGTGGAGTGGCCCCCACGCTCCCCTGATCTGAGCATTTGCGACTTCTTCCTGTGGGGCTACCTGAAGGAGGAGGTTTTTAGGCATCGACCTTGCACCTTGGAAGAATTCAGGGATCGAATTCGGGAGGAAATCGCGGCTATACCCATCGAGATGTGCCAAAATGCGGCCGAAATTTTCAGAAATCGCCTTCATCAATGTATCGCTGCTGGGGGTTATCATCTTTCTGACGTCACCTTCAGGACTTAATGCATAAAACGGCATGATATACCGATTAAGATAAAATAAACCCCATTTCTTTAAATTGCGCCGTTTTTTTTAATAACCCTTCAAAACTGCACTGTCTGTTTTGCCGCACCCTGTATATAACGCATACACTTTTAATCAACTTATAATATAAATATATAGTAGTTATAGTGGTCATTTCTCGTGTTATTTGTGTATTTATGTGAGTGTAAATGAGCTTGTTATTCTAAAAAATACTCTTCCCAATTTATGGTGTCATTTATTATACCGCAGTTACCCATTGGATCGAAAACCCCTACCAAAACATATTTAAACACTATTGGTCAAAATTTAAAATCACTGATGGTTAATTATAGTTGTGTATAATTTATAGTTTAAAAGTATTTCGTTAATGTAGCGTTTAATTTCCTCATATAATACTGGTGGCTGTTGGTTTGTTGACATAAGTCCATGCAGTAATTGAAATCTTTCACGGGTTGCATAACATGTGGCTCACCTTGTTGAAACCACATGATAGCCACATCAATATAATCCAATTGTTTTATCATGTTACCATATTAAGCACCAGTAAAACAGTCACAGGCTGACCAGCCTCATCTGCACCAAATAGTGCCACGCTGTGGTTGTATTTATTTTTATTTATCGACAACCACACACCTGTTATACAACTGACACAGTATCTAAAGCTGTAGATAACAGGCAAAATTTGTTTTAATTTTAGGAAAGCTTTCCACCAATTACCTAATAAAATTATATAAATAATATTACATTTAGCCCAAATTTAATGCTCAAACTGCATCTTACATGTATACAAAAAAGAATTACATATACTATCATCAAGAGTTCTCTAAAAAGTACGTATCTTTAGGTGTTGTTGTAAGGTTCCATATTAACATAGTTTATTTTTATGATATTTATAAATAACTTGCCCATATATTTAAGTAATAACAGTTTCTTTTGGGATACAGAAAAGTAACATAAAAATTAAATTGTTTTATATATTGATTAATTATCTAATATTAGTTTTTGATCTAAATTTAAACATCAGTAATTACGAAAATTAATATTTTAACAGTATACTTAAAATATTCATAATATATTTCTTGAAAATCTAATCTCACACGGCGATTTAACCATTATTGTTGATGTAAATTACTTATTAAACAATCATATGACTACAATTACTAAGTAGAGCTCTATAACTCTAGGTAATATCCCTTAAAATATTAAACAATTAACAAATATTTATTTGCTTACGTAAAATAACAAGCTGGAGTATAGATCAATAATTTCAAATCACTTTTACTATCAGTTATTCGGCAGATATGGAGTCTCTAAAATTTAAGAGTTAACATAAAAGTTATCTTACACGCAGTTATCAATATAAACTTTTACTGTGATTTCTTTAACTAAAATATAACAACACAATTTGTTATTGTGAACTCCGTCCGTGTCTTTCGCCTAAAATTTGACGTATTTCATTGTAAAGTTGGTTAAAAAAAAGAGTCAAAAGATATATAAATAAATAAATACATCTGTAGGAAGGTTATTACTAAAATAAATTTTTCCTGGGCTAGCAAAAACAATAATACATATTATATGTACAAAACAATTATTAATTCACATTCAATAGTGCTAATACGTGCTCAGGTAGGATAATATGATATTAAATGGAACTTATTACTAATTTACGTATAGTTTGTACTTCCATTGTGTTTGATAATTTCCTGTGGATACCGGAGAAGCAATATATCCTTATGACCTCTCCTCATCAGAAATCAAACCCCATTTTAAACAACACATCTGCATAATAATACATGTATCATTCAAAGCCACCACGAAGGGCCAGGATTACTAATTTAGTGGAATTTAGTGGTGCGTCTTTGGCGTCGACGTGAATAATTAAAGGACGGACGGTTTGTGATCCCGGTTCGAACCCGTTCTCAATTCAATTATAGGCTCATTCGATCAGGCAGAAGTGATCCTAGACGGAACATCTCCCCTTTCTGCCGTATGTCCGATGGAAAGCCAATAATCACCCCTTTGGTCGGTCGCTGGAGAATTAATGCACGTTTCGTGTTTATTGCAAATGGGACTTTTTTTGGGCAGAACTGTTTTGTTTTAAATTGAATTGTGTTAGAATAGAAAGTGAACAGATATGTGATAAATATCAAGTATAAACTCTTATAAATATTGATATTAGGTGAAATATAACAATGATATACACATATTTAAAAATATACTATGTATATTTTTATTAGTAATTTTAAAATAAAAACATCCATATCTAAATAAAAAATAAACAGTTTAAAATGTATTCATCTTCTGCGTGTAAAATGTATGAAAAAACTAAACGATATTCACAAAATGTTAAAAATTAAAACGAGTATAATTTTTAATATCTTTATTTTAACCTAAGTATTGATTAAGTACAATTAATCTATTAAGGAATAAAATGTATAGTGAATACTTCAATTATGGATTTTAACTAGAAAAGTTTATAAAATAAAAGTATGCCACATACAACTGTAAAATAAAATACAATAAAAAAACAAGTTGTAAATTTATCACAAAAATTATAAATATATTATCTGAATAAATCAACCTTTACAAAATTCCAATTTCCAAAGAATGTGTAAATTGTAAAAGTATGAAGATTAATTAATTTCCTTTGGAGTACCGGAAAATTTAATGTAGGTGAATGTATTAATTCAATTTCGATAAAAAGAGATCTGCAATTAAGAGCGTATAAATTTCAACTGACCCAATAACTTTAACCAATGGACGACAACCAGAAATGCCGTACATTTATGAACTAAGTTTTAGAAAACAAAGAAGTGAATGCTGATTTTCAAAACAAAGTCGCTCAGAGCGATGAGGCCTATTTTCATTTGAATAGGTATGTGAATTGCCAAAACTTTTGCATTTAGGGTAGTAAAAATCTTGTATTCAAGAAAAACCAATGCATCCAGAAAATGCAATATTTGGTGCATTTATAGCGCTGTTATAGTTACGCTATCGGGAGATAATAAAAAACTGTTTCTTCAACGAAACCGATGATTTGAACTTAACTGACAAATGTTTTTAACAAAATGAAACCATCACTAGACTTTTACCTCTGAGGTCTATGTCAACAAACCTGCTACGATTTCAGAAATAACATCCAAATTGAAATTATCAAAATAGACCTACATGTATTAGAACTTGTAATGGAAACTTTACTAAGAGAATGGTATCAGTAGAATCGTGGAGGACATCATATTTAATATATAATTGTCTCTACTTTAAAGCATTAACAATAAAATTCGGATTTTTTGAAAATCTTGTATTTTCTTCAAAGAACAAATTCTAAAGTCTAATCTAGATCAACCTTTATTTATTTAAAGTAAATATAAAAAGTTGTTCATTGATTTACTATCAAATAAGCACATTGATCTTTGAAACTATAATAAATAGAGGGTTGGGAATAGCAACAGGTAAATCCCTTATTCATAACGATAAAACATACTATGGTTTAGAATAATGAATGCTATTATTCCGTATATAAAGATAAAGTAGATAGGAACACAGAAACAAGGAGGTTTTGCCATTCGAAAAAGCGTCCACTACAATCTATGTTAAAAGTAAAAATTAAAACACTTAACTAGAAAGTATCATATCATATTTGACACTAAACAAAAGAGAGGGACACGATTGAAAAAAATCAGACTGACAAAGAGATTATAATTTAAAAATACGAAAACATTCCGTGAATCTACAACAATGAATCTTACTAAGACTACAAAACAAATTAATTTTGAAACAACTACTTCTCTGGCTAATACTTCGACTAAGAGATTGCCATTTATGAAGACAAAAGAAATGTTTACGATCGTGTAGGGCACATAGATAGATAATGCCGGTTTTTATTTTAGACTCCACATTTTATTTATTACCATCAACTAAATAATTTGTTTTACATTTATATGTTTTCTAAAAATTAATCGCATTTAATACCTTGGCTAGACCTGCAATAGTCTTTTCGATAATTAATCTTAAAATTGGGTATTTGCAAACTCGCATTGGTTTCTGAGCACCAGGAAAGGTATCTATTCAAATATGAATTTAATGGATTTAATGCAAATGCGACACTTGAGAGATTATATGGAAGATAATATGGAAGATTTATCTTATAAATTTCTATAATGGCAATATCCAGCCAGATATTAGAAGAAGTAATCAAATATTCAAAAGGTTTCACATTAAAACTCACCCCAAAATTTTTAGAAGTGCAGTTCCTAGAAAATATTTTCTTAAAAGGTGAAACCTCAGTCGATGTGCAAAATATTTACATAGTAAAAGAATGCCGTTAAAATCGAATACATAGTTTGTACTTTTGGTTTATAGTTTTACGAAACTGTTTTTCTTCCCTAGAAAAAGCAAAGGTTTTAATTGATTAGATAATTCAGGAGATACTCAAAAATCAGAAAATGCACCGGATCCTTTTTAGGCTATCCTATACCAGATGAAAAAATAACATTACCGAAGTTAAGTAGGCAGACCATTCAGATGATTATTTATGTTGAAAAAAATCTTAACAAGAAGAAGAGCATTTACAGCTTAATAGTACAGAAGAATAAGACGTAAACTCAGTAGGATTCTCTTGATTTTGACAATGGATTGCTAAAATGCATATTTAAAAATTTAGAAAAATGGAAAGAACAGAAGCAGATTTTTATCCCGAGGACTAGTATACCGAATGCGATGGAAGATAGGTCAACTTTTAAGAAGAAATAAAGAATATTGGATGAGTTATGCATAATCCTTAAAATGAACAAAGTGGGGATAACAGTTTGAAAACCACAGTCAAGTGAAATGGTGGAATAAATAAATAGAACCATCAATCGCTATTTGTTGAAGATTATTTTTGATCAATTTCTGTATTTTCTTGCAACCAATCTGATCTGTAATTAACACAACTGTACAACTAAGAATATTATATAAGTAATTTCAGATGGAGGATAGATAAATTCAATGACCAAATATTTCCTAACATTCAACCAGCTAGCGCAAAAAACTACAGGGGTTATTAAAACGGTTCTTAAAATTCATAAAACAATAATTCCACCGTGGCGATTTGTTAATAATGACATTTAGTCTGGTGTTTTCATTGATACCGTTACTATTTCTAAAAACTGTAATTAAAAACCGCAGGTGTAACTAATATATAATTGGAGATTGAAATGTAAATATAATTTCGTCACCTGGAAAGAATAAACATTCAAAGTATTCGTGTACTTGTTAGAATAAAGTTAAGAAATTCTAGAAAGTTATAGTAATCTAAAAAAGAAATTGTAAGAAAACTCAAGAATAGTAGAAAGATTAAGATTGAGTTTTTGAAAAATTCTAGATATTTTAAAGATAGTTCTAAAAATTGTTGGTAAAGTTCAACAGAAAAAGACAGATTAAGAGAAATTACTCAAATATTTAATTTAAAAAACAAGAGATGAATGTAAATTTGTAAATCTAAAAAAATATGCTGAAAAATATCTATGAGATGAAATTTGAAATAGGAACTTCTTACAAAATGTAGTAGGTTAGAGAAAATTTTTAGAAATTTAAAAGAAAAACTTCAAAATTCTTAAAAAGATTCTAGAAATCGAACTTACAAAATGTAGTAGGTTAGAGAAGATTTTTAGAAATTTAAAAGAAAAACTTCAAAATTCTTAAGAATATTCTAGAAATTAAGAATAGAATATACTAGAAAATTTAAAACATTTAATTTGTAAAAGAAATTATTAATGTATCAATTTAATCGCCACTGACAATGTCAATGTGACAATATTTTTAAATTTACCCCATTATTAGAAGAAATAAGCATTTATCGCTTTAATATATGTATCTGAAGTATCGTTTATCTATGATGTCACAGTGAAGGAGATGACTTACACGTTAAAGTGTAAGAACATTCTTCAAGAGTGAACTTCGCTTTTCAGTTTGCTGACGAAATTATTTGTATGGTTTTGGTTACTGTTTTATGGTTTTTGGATTATATTTATAAAGCAAGTTTGACATGGTGCCAACAAATAAATAAATAAAAATAAATATAAAAAATTGCTAGAAACTTATGATAAGATAAATTAAGAAATACAAATTTTAAGAAATAGAAAAAAATATTGAAAACTGACAAAATAAAAGATACAATTTTAAAGAGACATTTGTGAAATATTCTGATAAGTTAAGAATATATATGTTAAAATTTCTTGAAAAGTGGAAAAAGTTTCTGAAAAAAATAATTCTCATACATTCAATTCAATATATTATGTACATTTTTGGTTCAGTTTATTTAAAATTAAAGAAATGTAAACATGTAAAATGTTTATGTATGACGTGAAACAACAACATATTAAAATATATAGTTAAAATCTCACTAAATAAAATAAGATGTATAAATAATTTAAACTTATTTACTAAAGTACATAATTTAAAATAGGACGGGAAAATTTGCAACTAATTAATTATGGAGACTTTCCCATTAACTTTTATATTTATTTAGGGTGTAGAAATTTTTTTCTATTAATTGTATCGGGTAATTTGTTTTAAACTTTTAAACTTTGCACTACACACGAGTTGTGGTAAAAACTTTGATAATGTTTGAGAAGCTTTAATATTCCTCTGTTCGTGTATTGTAGTTATGTATTCTGAAGAATTCGCAGCAAGTGTAGGGTTCTTTATTACATACGGCATGGACAAGTCATGTTTGAACATTAAACCGTATATCAGTTGTGGTTGAAAATATGGTTTGGGCTGCCTCTGAGTGAATGTCGTTTCTAGTTGCATATAGTCTGTTCGTTGGATCTTCCGTCGTACGTCACAAAATATCGCTTCGAGAAACGACACAAAAACATTCAGTCTGATAAAGTAAACCAAATGCGTTAGAAGCAGAACGCACTGTATATCTTTCGTCGTTTTTTAAAGCGATAGTTTGTGACGTACGACGGAAGATCCAACGAACAGACTATATATGATGTATACGTACGCCAATTTTGAACATGTTTCTTATGCATGTATATCCCATTTTAGATTTTTTATTTTTACACCCAAAAATTCTAAACGATCAGTTTTATTTATAACGTTTTTATTTCATTGAATGTTTGTTTGACCCATTGACACTCTACAATGATTAACACTACTTTTTGATGTGTTAACTATTAGGTTATTCCTGGTAAGCTACGTGTTCAATTCGGTCAGAGAATTTATCTCTGGTTCGCCAAGAATGTTTAAGCAGTATCCCTCCATACTGATCATTGTGTCTTCTGCGAATATAGTTAAATGGGCATCATTGGTTAGTGATATATAACTAATAAATAATGAAAACACCAATGGTTCTAGTATGCTCCCCTGTGGAACACCAACGGTAGGATAAGCAAGATTTATATAACTTGTTTTTAATGTACGAGAAAACAAGTCTGTTTGCGATCTAAAAGTAAAGGCGATACAAATTTCCCCTTATGGCATAGCTTGCTAACTTATTTAGTGATAGCTCATGGAGAACACAATCGAATGATTTTATTAGATCGATGAATATTGCTGTTATTGTCAAGATTATTAAAGACAAATATTAAAAAATCGTATATGGCATGTGCTGTTGTGAGACCTTTCCTGAAGCGAAACTATTCATCACATAAGTTTTTTTGGATTTAATATAGTTCGTCAATATTATATATATTACCCTTTGGAATACAGACAAGATGAAGATTGGTCGGTAATTACCAATGTATATCTAGTTACCTCCAACAATACGTCATCAATTTCTTTACAAGTTGTTGATTTTATTGAATTAAAAATTGTCTTAATTTCTGACTCAGATTCAGATTTTGAAATTTGGAAGAGAACATACTGAAAATTCGTGCAATTGGAGAAGAAAAATAATGGAAAATTCTGATGCAAATAAAAAAGAAATGCTAGAAAATTTAGATGATCTAAAATAATGATACCTTTAACATGGTTGTTAATTTTTACTCGTCTGCTAATGGCAAAGCTTTAGCGAGGCTGTAAGTTGTTGAGTCAACTCTGGCATCAAGGGCATATGAAAGAGATTCATCTGACCTATCACAGTAACGACACTTTTTGTTATGATTTATATACTACTTAGTTGCATTAAATAATATAAAGTCTAATCTAAAACAGTGGATAAAATAATAATCGCAGACTTAAGTAGTAAATTCCGCCCGATATTGTGATGCTTTCTAACCATAATCAAGTCCTATTCTTACAAAGTATGACATATAAAATAAGTTACGTTTTTCTCCTACCTTTTTTTCATTGCTGTGTTGGTAAAACTATTAAATAATCAGGCATTATTGAATAGAAATGGGCTGCTAAATCCATTTGAGACCAAGATAATTCAGTGCAACGAGGTAAGCACTTCGAACTCGTGTAAAAACTGACATGATATCACCATCACGGCCAAACTCATTCAAATAATCCAAAAGACATTGACTCGTTGGTCGTAAGTCTTTCGTGGATGACTTCCTTAAGTTAACCCTAGGCGTTTTAATTTACTAGGTTGTGTTGATTATGTAATATTTTAAAACTACTGATCACGACACCCAAGTCATTTCCGGTACCTGTGGAAAGCTGCTAAGGTATATTTCTTGAGACACTTGCTTTGAAATTTGTCGAATACTTTCAGAGCTTTCTTTTGAACATATGTTTATTAGAGAAATAATGCCACTTGTGGTATGAAAAACATGCTCAGGGCAGCGATATTTGCAATAAAGAGAGGAGGCTTTTGTCAACTTTCTAACTAATTTGCTAAAGGATATATAAATTGACCTGCGAAGATATTACTATTAAGTCGAAGGCGCGAAAAATTTGCTCAAAAAGTGGCCAATCATGGTTCTGCGAGGATAGCGCCGAACTCGATGATGACTTAAACGGACTCAAAATGTAATTGTTGTTTTAAAAGAGAAGATAAAACGTTTGAATTCATCTTCTTATTTAAAATCTTCTAATGTAATGATTGAGGCGGAGAAAATGAAATATCTGAAAGAGATATACTCAAATGCATAACCATAAATATTTGCAATTCATTAATGACCTTATTTCATCAATATCTTGCCCAATTTTCGCGTTTGCAGATGACCTTAAAATTTAAATTACCATTAATTCAATAAATGAGCACATTTTACTTCAACAAAATTTGGATTTGATTTCGCAGTGGAGTTCAGTAAATAAATTAAACCTTAATATTAACAAATGTAATTCTCGTAATCATATAATATCTATACATAATTATAACATTAATGTCTTTACCATTCGAAGGGTTACAAGTATAAAAGATCTTGGTGTTTTTTTTAAAGTCGTCCAGCCTTTTCAAACCAGATTGACACTCTATGTAAATCTGCAATGAAGATGATGTGATTTCTAATGCGCACATTTTAAAATTAAAAACTCTACTGCTCTTTAATGCACAATAAACTGTAATATTCTTTGATAATATGGTATCCATACTACACAAATACTATATTAGAGATTGAGAGAATCTAGAGACGATTTTTAAAATTTCTTACTTTTAAAACAAATGGTGTCTATTCCGAGAGAAATATAGATTACTGCCACTTATTATCAGTGCATACTATATCCTCTCTATCATCACAATCTGAAGAATGTAGTACTTTATTTATGTTTAAGATGATTCATAGTATTGTAGATTACCCAAAGCTTCTAGACTCAGTAAATATTTAGATTCTAAGAAGTTCTAATGTGTAATTTCTACTGCCAAAACTAATATTTTAGACAAAGCTCCCATTAGCCATATGTGCCGTAATAGTTATAAACGATTTAGCAATATATTTGTTAATTACCATAATCCATTATATTGTTTTAGGACACTTTTTGTTCATTTAGGTCTTTAATTTCAAAATTAATTAGAATTAGTTAGAATGTTGTATTTAATTGATGCTATTTTCTTGATGTTATCCCTGCATTGGATTCTATCAATGGATAATAAATTATTATTATTATTATTATTGAAAAGCTTTCTCTTCCAGCAACCAATGTCAAGTGTAATATGTTTAACAAATTTAAAGTGCAAGCAATATATTATATATGGTAGCAATCTTTCTAAATACAGTTTATTACCAGAATTCTCAACTTTTTGACTTCTTCATCCATTAATTAGTTCACCATCAAATGTAATTCCTTTCTTAAGTGTCATTATGCTATTACTACCTGGTTCAATGGCCAAAAGCTTCACCTCTGTAGTACTATCAAACGAGGTTGAGTCTCCTCAACTGCATCGAATAATGGCAATTTTATTAGAATACATATTTTCTACGATATCTTATAAGGAATATGGTAGCTTTATGATTTTTATTGTCTTGAAAAGATGGATGTGTAACTTACGTGATAAATACGTTAGCCAGATCTAACCAAGCAATGAGGGCAATCTTTTAGCTTCATCACTTTTGTCACTGTAAAATTAGGTTTTTCTTTTCTGCCCACGCTTAGTCGCCATGCAAGAGTTGATCTTTGGTAGGCATTTTCTTGTAAATAAGTTCTATTTGTGATATTTTTCATGATTGTGGGATAAAACTTCAGCTTAAAATTTTGTTGTAGAGGGTACAAGTATTTTAGTGCAGCTGCATTTAATGACATTTTTCTTTTGGATAGTGTTAATCAATATATTTGAACGATATAATTTTAAATAAAATAGTATTGCATCTACCTTAGTTTGGTATATTCTTTTAAAGTAGTTAGTTAAAATGTTTTCTTCGGTATACTTTAGATTAAAGTGCATTAAGTGACTTGTTGATACTTTTTCTTAGTCATGTATTTTTTTGTATTTTTGATGCTTTGTCCTTATCGTAGCGTTCTGAACTTTTAGTTCTTGGCCACGATCACTCTTTTTTTATTATAATTTAGATTTCTGTTGTTAGTGGTGCAATTTGTGTTTAAGTAATCTATTTATTTATTGGCAAATCAGATGTTTATATATATTTGGTTATGGGAGATCCTCTATATTCTGTACGTGTTTATTTCAATATGTGTATACGGAAGTTCAGCTTATATTGTAGAGCTAACGAATAGTATTTGTAGGATTTGTTGTGTGGTATTCAATTTAGTTATTGTATTGTTTAGAATGTGTGAAATGAGGAAAACCACACTTTGCTGTACGAAATTATCACTGTCGTATTTTTAAAATCGAAGAGAATATATGTTGAAATAAACAAACGAGACGTACTACCATAAGTTATAACACCCCATACTATAATCCTTACATATGATAATTTATGTTTTTTTCATTTATAATAGTGCCATATCACCTTGTTCCGGAAATCTTAATTTTGATAAATATTACATTAATATCATCGAAAGATTTTATGCTGTTCTTGAGGATGTGTGAAAT
Organism: Ontholestes murinus; assembly: GCA_963969525.1. Lineage (NCBI taxonomy): Eukaryota > Metazoa > Arthropoda > Insecta > Coleoptera > Staphylinidae > Ontholestes > Ontholestes murinus. Next base: position 33,569,228 of record OZ018397.1, read on the forward strand.
TAGATTAATTATTAAATATAAAATATACATGTTTAATTTAAATAATATATCCTTAATTAACACATTAAAATTTAACCCTAATGAATCAGCAATGATATGTACTTGTTTAATTTTTAAATCCTCTCTTATTACTTACGGAATGTACCATATTTAAGAAATATATTTTATTTCTAAAATTTTATCATCACTTATAGTTATATGTAAAGTGTTTTATAATTATCACGACGGTTACTCAAGAGTTCCAGGTTTCCTACAGCATCAACTTTTATAATTATGAGTACTCGAAAGTTCAAGGTTTGCGACAAGAGCATTATATCTTGTTTTTATGTTTTAAGTTTTCTTATCTTAATATAAAGTCACACGCCAAAATTAAGAGTACAATACAAAAAGCTTATTAAAATATATAAAATAATAATTAAACATATTATTTTATTATATATTCTAATGCATAACATTATTACTTATCACCTTACAATTATCTGGGTTATGGTGAGCAATTTTTAAATTTTAATGGAAATGAACGTAAAATATGACTAGGTGCACCGTTTTCTCTAATTTATCTCTGTTTCCGTCCATTAAACCCAATATATGTTTATGTACAAAAAAAAGCGTGATGGACGATGAGGAGATAACGGGATTTATTTATATTCGCGGCGCCGGGGCGCTTTATTTAGTTGGCCTCACGCACACTCGGGGTCCTAAAATTTTTAAATTTATCGGATTACCAACTGGGGGAAGATTCCCATCACGCGCATAATTTTCCCTCGGGACGTCTACCCATAAATCCCAAATAGAAATATGTTGCTCCTCCCGAAGGATTAATGTGCCCCAAAAACGCCACCTTCGGTCGGAATTAAAGTAATAATGTGCGCAGATAATGAACTGGCTTTAATTAGAATTCGGTCGAGAATTACGACTATTTTCGATACAGAATTAAAACGGATTGAAATAGCCACGAAATATCAGTCCATTACGCTAATAAGACTGTCGCTAAACATTGTTAATATATACATTTAAATCATTTCCAATTTATGGATTGCCACATTCCTATTGTACTTTTAATTTAATGTTATTATTATCTTATACTAGGATACTAACAATTCGCTAACCAAATTATTGTTTTAAAATAAATAATGATGAAGTTCATATAAATTCATTATAACACTGATATTAATGGTGGATGCGCCGGGAACATGCAATACATGCTATACTTTGTATTTTAAGTAATATCAATTTTCTGACCTGAATGCCTAATTAAGATCAATACAATAATTAATGTTTACAAATATCACAACTATAAAATCTAAAATCGTGCTCCTTTTAATTGTTTATTTGTTCTATATGCTTATACTATTTTCTTATTACTATATACTTGAAATTAATTTGTATCACCTCATATTTTTATACAAAAAATGTTTCTACTAACAAAATAATTTTGTTCGGTGATATAAAATATATACAAAAAGCAAATAAATCAAAATCTAATCAGTTAATTGTTAGTTAAGGGCGGCGGTCCACTCGTAAAATGCCCCCATTATTCCATTTCTGGAGTTGATGTTGTCGTAAATATCGATAAAGAAAGTTTACGGGCGGAAAAGCTAATTACGTCGAATGAATGAAAGTAAAAAAGAAGGAAAATTCGTTCATCTCTGGCCGCTCCCATCCAACCATCCATCCATCACCATAAAAATACAATATTTTCAGGGCATAAATAGTCCCCCTGCGGGGCTCTTTCCTTTTTTATGCGCCCTCCACGAAGATATACAAACATTTTTATGACTTCCACGAGAGAGTGCTGCCGCCAGGACCTCCAACCGCACATGTGTGGCTGATTTATTGCCAGTCCACTCACTTAACTTAAACGCATGTAAAAAAGATACAGCTATAAAGAAAAAATAGTAATCTTTGAAAATAACCTGGACAAAAAATTTGAATCTTTTATGGTATAGGACAAGAGAGGAGTGTCTGAAACTAAAAGTTTTAAAACATATTTCAGTGAAAACAGTTAATAGCCAGTTTAGATGAATATTATCTATAATAAAATATTAATTATGTTTTAGGGCCTTGTTAAAGTATAATAATAAACCTTGTTATATATATGCATAATAAATTATATTTTATTTAAAGAATTCAGGACCTTTGTATAAATAAAATAATTTTAACAACGGTGTACTTTTCGTATATGATAATCAATATTTTATAACCACTACTATCCTGTATTAACGTGTTTCTCGTTTTATACATATGGAAACTAAAACCAACGCTTCGATGACCCCACAAAAACCGTGTCCTGTTTTAATATTTAACGAAACCAGAACGGAGCATTCGCCATTTCCGTATTGGACCCGCAGCAAAATAAACAGTAATGCGCCGGAACAATAGCATACATCGGACAAAACTGGACATGATTGAAACACGGATGTGGGTACAGTTAATGCAGCAGAGCTTTGCAAGCAGTAACGGCGACAATGGCGATAATGGTAATTGCTAGATAATCTATTTAAACATACACATAGAGTGGTATTGTAAGCGGAGAACAGCCTGTTTGATCACATTTTTGGATTAAGGTATTGAAATAAATTACTTACTTTTCAATAACAATATAAGCTTTTAGAATTAGAAATCGCAGAATACTTGATAATTCATTAACTATTTAAAAACCATATTATAAATATGTTCATAAAATATTTCAGACTATACATTAAAATGTACGAAATAAAGAAAATAAGGCAATAATAGTTATATATACACTTTAATAATTAAATCAGATAAAAAGTGTCCATTTCAGTTAGGTTACACAATTATGGTTGCTGACACTTGTAAGAGTCGTTATTTTTAAAGTATCTATGCAGTTACATTTAAAATTAAAAAGGATTATAAGTATACCAATTCTATATATTTAAGAAAACAAAATACTTACAGAGAAAATCAACTTAATTCATAGGAAAATAATAAAAAACAATATTGCTTTATTCGGGCTAGAAGATATTGAAAATAAAACTATTATTAACTCTACAATATAAAAAATAAATAGAACTCTGGAAATAAATCTTAGCATTTCTGGCATAAATAATATATACAAAACAAGCAGATCTGGTCCAGTAATTGTTGAAATAATTTCGTTCTTAAAAAAAAACAGAAATTTTACAAAATAGATACAAACTAAAGGGTACACACATTTATAGAAATCACGATGAAACACCAGAAGACAGAAAGATCATCAAAACACTAAGATATTATTTAAAAGAAGCTAGAGGAAAAAAGGACAAAAAGTGCTACATCAAATCTGGAAAATTGTATGTAAATGGAGAAGGATATTCAGTAAAAGAAATTATGCTGTCAAATGAAGAAAATGAAATAAATACAATTGAACACAGAGCGAGCAGTGTCCCTTCAACACCAGTTGTTAAACCATCAGAAAAACGTCACCCAACACATCAAGAGGAACCTCATTTGGAAACACCCATTAGAAGAAAAGAAATCAGTGGAAATATTCCAGATAGTGTAACAATCAAGCTTGCAGGAACCCAGGATAACGAAAAAGACAGTTCTAGCAAAACAAGTAAAAATGAAAAAAATTAACCAAAAACAAGAGCAGAAACAAAATTCGGAAAATCTAAATAAACCTAGTTACTATCTTAAATGTCATATATGTATGTAAATATACCCATAAAATACTAACTACAATATATTACCTTTAATAAAAATTGAAATGGATCAATTCTTCAGAGATTTTGAAGTTAACAACATAGATACGCAGACGGTAAACAATATTATCGAATATAACATAAAAGTTAGCAAGTTTGTAAGAATATAGATGAATTTATTGTTTTTATTAATCAATTTAAATTCCATTTCGATCTTATTATACTAACAGAAACGTTTGAAATTCCTAATTTAGATTTATTTAGGTTAACAGGATACAACATAATTTACAACGAAGGTAAAATTAACAAAAATGATGGTACTGTAATATATATTAAAAATACTCTAAAATATTCCCACTCAATAGATGTATTGCATAATATTAGATATAAAGGTCAGTTGATTGATTTTAAATTTATTAATGTAAAAATGATAATTGATCAACAAATTTTCCTAATAAGCGCTATATATAGATCACCAAATACCGACTTTAGTGATTTTACCAAGGAACTTTGTAATTTTCTGAATTCCCAGCAAAATATTAAACATCATATAATTATAGGTGATATAAATATTAATATTGCAAGCGAGGATGAATATGTACAAGAATACTTAAATACAATGAGTAAATTTGGGTTCCTGTCATATATTAATAAGTTCACTAGAATTCATAATTGTGAACAATCAATTATCGATCACTTATTTATAAAAATTACATTTAATTCAGAGAAATTTACCGCCGTTATATTTAAAACATTAATAACTGACCACATTCCCATTCTTCTGCACATTCATCTAGAAAAAACTGTAAAACATGCATCCGAGCCTAAAAGTAGATTTTTCATAGACTATAAAAAGCTCTTATCATATTTAAAAAGTGAGACATGGGATGATATATACAACAATTGCAATCCTGAAGAAATAACAAGCAATTTTGTTAATAAAATCGTAGACAATGTAAATAAATGTACAAAAATTATAAAAATTAAAACAAATAACTTCCGAGAAAGGAATGGGTAACTCCAGGGCTTTTAAATTCTATTAATAGAAAAAATGAATTATACAGAAAAATGATTGAAAACCAAAACAATAAACACCTTGCCTATAAATATAAAAAATATAAAAATATATTAACAGAATCAATAAAGAAGGCCAAATCACAGTATTATAATGAACTTATTACAAAAAATAGTAATTCATCTCAACATATATGGTCCACTGTAAATAACATATGTAGTAGAAAGAAGAAACAGTCTAACATTGAGCAAATCCAAATTAACAGTAGAACGATCCATGATTCGACCACAATAGCAAATGAATTTAATAAACATTATACTGGAATTGGAGAATTGTTAGCTAAACAAATTAGGACAGTAGATCATTATGAAAATAATGATCGAGTTTTGAATCACACCATCTTTATAAGTCCAGCCAATGAAGAAGAAATACGTAGTATCATAAATACCTTAAAAGACAAAAAAAAAACAGGGTCCTGATGGGTTGTGATCTGAAACATTAAAATATATAGCAAAAGAGATCTCTCTACCTTTATCCTATATATTTAATAGATGTGTTGAAGACGGAATCTTTCCAAAAATATTAAAAGTTGGTGAAATTAAACCAATATATAAAAAAGGCTGTAAATCAAAAATAAGTAATTACAGGCCAATCTCGTTAATATCAAACATTGCTAAAATATTTGAAAAAATACTAAAGACACGAATTATTTCATTTCTGCATAAATGTAAAATTATTTCAGAAAGGCAATATGACTTTAAAGAAAACACTTCAGCCCAAGACGCAATTGCTCATCTCACTTCCTTAATATCAAACTGTATGGATAAGAGTAAGCCTTGTTTATGTATATTTGTTGATTTGGAAAAGGCGTTCGATACTGTATGCCATACAAAACTCCTATGCAGATTAGAAATATGGATGGAAATATGGATTCAGAGGTATGGCATACAACCTAATAAAATGTTACCTTCCTGAAAGAGAGCAATACGTAAAAATAAATAATGCTAAAAGTGAAAGGTTATTAGTAAAATACGACATACCACAGGAAACTGTTCTCGGATCCATCTCATTTATTTTATATATAAATAGCTTATTTGACTTAACAACTGAGGGACAAATTTTAAGTTTTGCTGACGACACAGCCATATTTTATTCAGATAGTACTTGGTGCAACTTGAAAAGAAAGGTGGAAACGGATTTTTGTTTAATAAAGAATTGGTTTGATAGTAACACCTTAACAATAAATATAAACAAAACAAAATACTTACATTTCGTCTCTTATACCAATAATTTGCCAAATATGGGTCCATTGAAATTAAATATTTCAATGAATATATATGATGATACATCTGCTGTATATTTAGGCATAATAATCGATAGGCATTTAAAATGGGACCTACAAATTAATAAATTAATATCCAAATCACGACAATTACTACCAATATTTGGACATCTGAGAAATATTTTGCATTTTACTGAATTGCGCATGATATATTATGCAGTTGTACAATCTCTATTGTCTTATGGTATCATTGCTTGGGGTGGAGAAGTAGACAGCATTATGAAAAAACTTGAAACAGTTCAAAAGTGGATTCTAAAAATTATATGCAATAGAAGTAAATTGTTTTCAACACGCAGCCTATTTTTGGAATCTGGAGTCTTTAACATTAGACAATTGTATGCATTCGCTACGCTAGTGCACATAAAGCAACGTTGTGGATATATTAAGTATCGAGAGGATGATTATAACACCAGGCATAAGTGCAATGTGACCCAAAAAACCAGCAATAAAAAAAAACAATCGCTAAATATAACAATTGAATATTTCAATTACATTGGTCTAAAGCTTTATGATAAATTACCACAGGATACTAAACTAATCAATAATGTGTTGCTATTTAAAAAGCGTTTAAAAAATTGGCTACTTATTTCGGCAAAATTTGTAGAAGACATAATAAAGGAAAATGTATTATAAGTAAAAACAAATTATTATCTGCGGAAGTTATATACGTTCAACAAGTACGGACAATATTATTTTGTAATCATTAGTTATAAGGTAAATATAGACTCACGCACAAGTGATTACTTCTGTGAGTATTTTGTATATATATATATTTGTCTAATTATAATTTACCTTTTATTTATATTATATTAAATTTATATATGGATAGAAGAAAAGAATTGTAATATGATTTTTACTTAATTTCGATAAATATATATTATTATTATTATTAAGATGTTTAATCATTTCAGTATGATTAAATAACTTGAATAATATTGTGAGAGAGCTCAAATGATCGAAGTTTATTAATCAGTATATCATGAGACATACGGTCTTAAGCTTAAGAAAGGTCGGCGTATATGACATATGTTTTAATTCTGTCTTCTATGTTTTAAGATATTTACTGAGAAATACACGTCAAATTTTTTAATGTGGACCGTTTAAGAAGAAATCCATGTCGATCGGCCTACAATTTACATTTAACTGAGGCATAGGTTTAAGTAGCGAAAATACATTCAAAATTTAGAAAAATTACATAATAATGAAATAAATAGGTCTATAATTTGTCATATCAGATTTGTTGCCTGGCTTAAAGACAGGTAAAATATGTACATACTTCCAACAAGAAGGAAAGATGTCAGTTCTTAGAATTAAGTTAAATGTGTGTGTATGTGGCTTAGCTATAATAACTGCATTGTCCTTAATAAAAATAATCAGGAATCCTGTCTGTCCCCAAGGTGTATTTACCCTTAGATCTTAATAAATACTTTAAGTAAAATGTCTTCACCTATTGCAAAGTTGCCCTTTAATGGATACGGACTGTTATTGGGCTTTCCTAACTGATTCCGGTAAAGTCTGTAAAAACTTATCGCGTACAGATTGTAGGTCCAATTCATGTGGGTTGTTGTTAATGGACTGGATTGTTTTCGCGTAATATGCATTCCTTGATTTTTGACTAATGTCACTGAGAGTGTCGGCAATAGAGACTGTTGGCAATGTATGAGATTCCAAATTCAAAATTCTTTCCTTTGGCGATTCAATGGTATTTTTAAAAACTCATTATTTTCTTGTTTGAGTTTCTGCATATCCAATAACATATATTCAACACTTTTACACCTTCTTGTGCTAAAATCTGTTTAGATAATTAAGTGACAGATATGAGGGGTGCATTATTTTGTGGCATTTTTAACATTCGCTGGCATGTTTTACGCTAAGGCCGCAGAAACCAGCGCATATTAACTGCCGAGATGACGTGACGATATGATTTTTTAAGGTATACTTAACGGGGTTCTAAAATATGCACCCAGGGCCGATCAGGGTGGCTAACAAAACACAAGTACAGGTAGGCTACGTAAAGAAATATTGTAATACAGAGAGTAGGTGTATAATTTTACAATATAGTAGTGCAAAAATATTTAATTTTGTGAATTTTAGCAACTACGGGATACAGGGTATCCCGTTAATGTTGGGAAATGGCTGGTACATATATTCCTGGGGTCAAAATATGATGATTTAACACAACTTATCTATATCCAAAAATTTATGGTTAAGCCGGAATTTGTCTTCAAAGTTTGATTTTTTTTTTATTTCTTTTGTTTAAAACAATTCAACGCTTTATTTGATTTGAATGAAATTTTTTATTAATAACTACCACAATATAATACACCATTTCAGTTATTATGGTCATTAGTGAATGACAGGAAGTATAAAAAACAGTAGTATCATCACTTATAAACTAAAATATTTTTTTATTGGATGCACCAATAAAAGCCAAAAAATTATTTCTTGAAAGACCAATTCATTTAAAAACTTTTTTATATATTAATAATATTTGATATCTTTTACGGTTTTTGCACAAAAAAATTTAAAACAATTTCCTTTGTAAAATCCTAATACAAGCAAGAAAACTGTTTTCTGCAAATATGAATATTTATGAACTAAAATAAAGTCAACAATAAGTGATTCAAAGACCTCAGTAGTTATTTTATAGAAAACTAGATTTTATTTTTACTAGATAAAAAAATATATTTGATTTTTTTGTGCGAAAACCGAACAAGATATCAAATATTATTAAGGGGAGGTTCTCATCTAGCGACCCAAAAATAACATGATTTTCTCGAATTTTTTTTCAACGGAAGGAAGTAAATATAGCACTCAAGTTTTTTTGTACTTATTAAGTATAATTTCAAGTATGCTTACAAATTTTTATAGAGTATAATATCGTTTAGTCAATTGTTTATTTATTTCTAAAGACTGTTGCCTAAATAAAAGGTACCAAAGCGGGCGACACTGCAGAGCTTCCAAACATCGTCTGAAATCAAAAAATGAAGTTTTTTCGCAAAATCTATGATATTTACAGGATCCTGAACCTATTTAGCTAAGAAAATATGAAAAATTAAAAAACTGGTGGGCTTTTAAAAAAAAATCTCTTTCGTATATTTTGTGGCTTTTAAAAGTGATATAAAAATTAAAATAATAACAATAGTCATCTGCATTTAGGTTCAGGATCCCTTAAATTTAATACACTTTAAAATTTAAAAAAAGTAGTGATATATGCAGTAGTTTTTGAGATATCGTGTCGCATGATTTTAAAAACATTGTTTCGAGAAAAACGCGTTTAAAGTTCTGGTACTCAAATTTCATTTACTCGTAAATTCCATTTACGCGTAAAAAGGTGCCTCGGGTTTTTTTACTACAACTTTAAAAACAAATTAATTTCGTCAAAACGGCTTTCGGACGCGTGTTCTACAGGAAATTTACTAACTTTTTACGCAAAAAAATCGATTTTTTGGTCAAGCTTGATGAGAACCTCCTCTTAACAGACAAAAAGTTTTAAAATCTAATTATCTTTCAGGCATAAAAAAATATTTTAGTTTTTAAGTGGTGGTACTACTGTTTTCTATATTTCCTATCACTAATGTCCATAATAAATTAAATGATGTATTATATTATGGTAATTATTAATAATTAATTTCATTCAAATCGATTAATCCGTTCAATTGTTAAAAACAAAAGAAATAAAAAATTTTAAAACTTTGAAGACAAATTCCGGCTTAACCGTAAATTTTTGGATATAGATAAGCCATTTCCTCACATTAACGGGACACCCTGTATAGTTTTTGCTGAAATATACTTTTAACACGTTCACCGCCACATGTATCGCCGGCGGTCATATAGTCGCCGTTTCTTCCACGCCGGGGAAATAATGTGTAGTTATTTCTTATATTAGCTATGACCGCCGGCGGTCACGCGGGATTCAAAACAGCACTTATGTGAAATATTCGCTTGGCGGCGAACGTGTTAAAGAACGATCTTCTATTTTAGGAACTTGATAATTTCAATGCATGAGATTGCTTTGGTCCGATTAGATAACGAAGACACCTTGGGGTTCAAGATTTTTTAGTGACAGACTTAGGAAAATTAAATTCAAAAGAAATGTATTAGCTTGTGGTAATTTTTCAAAAGTAATCCTTGTAATTTTTAACATGTCACTTTAGTATCAAGTTATTTTATTTATCGATCAAATGTCTTTTTATTTCTTGATTAGCATTAATTTTGATAGTTTTGTCAGTTTAATATGACGTTTCGTGCACAAATTAAAATTATATATCTTTTATTATGTATAATTTAAGCCATAATTTTGGAATTAAATTTGGAACTCAATTGGAATTTAAACACTGTGAGTTTGTTTTACAAATATATTTTATAATGTTTACAGTTACTATAGTTTAGATTACAAGTATTTTTTGTCCATTTATCCATAGTAAATTTTACTATTTGCCAGGTATAAATACTAGTCCTTAATATGATATTTATATAACTATAAACATCATTATTGGGGCAGAAATTAATTATTTATTTGGTTTATAATTATTTGTTTACGTTTTCTTCTCTCTAAGTGGCAATGAATCAGTTATTAGCCATTACTTAACTAGTACTTTTTTAATCACTTTGGTAACTTTTCGTAAATGAAATACGCTAACACTTTCAAATATTTATTTTGTTATATAAAAATTAAATATTAAAAATTGTTACATCGTGCTGAATATTATTTCAGACATGTAACGACAGCTAACAGTTATGTTATTCAATGCCTGGCGGTGCTTTAGTACGGAAAGTAGTTGTTTTAACTGTTAGCTGGATTTTTTACAGTAAAATGTAAAACATAAGTGCAGAAATGCTCATAAAGAAAATTTATTTTTCTCACTATTAATTATTATTATTTATTTTGTTGTTTGCGACAATTGTTTCGACATACTGTGTCTTCTTCAGACTGATGATCATAGAAGACAAAGTGTGTCGAAACAATTGCCGCGAACAACAAAATAAATAATTGAAAATATTTACGAAAAGTTACCAAAGTGATTAAGAATATGAACTTTCAACAACTAACAGCCTCAACTATTCAGTAATTAGTACCTTTATTTAAGAAATGATCAAATGAATTAACATGATGGTGCTAGGAAGTTTGGATTGTGATATTAGGGTTACGAGAGGTGTAGAGGCCAGGTATTTAAGACGTGGATTAAAATTATTTGTGTTTTTTTTTATATTACGTATTACAAAGGTTATGGTGAAGATTATTAGAGCGCCGTATTTATGTTAATTATAAGTGCTGATTGTTATTAAATTTAGACATATTTTTTATATTATGAATTAGTTTCTCAATTAACCCTTGGTGAAACATTTTTGTATTAATTTGATTATTATAAAGTAAAACACTTGCTATGATTTCACTTGTTATTTATTTTACTCCAGTAGTATAAATAACAAGTGAAATCATGCCAAGTGTTTTAATTCAACAATGAAATTGACATATTTTTTTAATGCAGGTGAGTAAAATTGTGAAATAGGATCGCTACATACTCGATTAAGAGATAATAAATAATACATCTTCTAAATAATAATACCTGTTTTAATCGAAACTTTTTTGTTAGCTTTTAAAAGAAACATCGTTCCCATATCCTTATAAATAAATTTAATATTAATTTAATAAATATTTGCATCTCTGCGCTTTGTACAATGATTTCCTAGTTGGGTGGATAACCACCAACGGCAAAGAGTATTATCAACAGCAACAATTTGAGAATTTAAACAATGATGAAAAGTAATTAGCAGTTGAGATCTATTCAGATTTATAGTCATCCTACACTTGGCTGTTTAGTGTCCGTCCGAGTCAATCATTTCCCAAAGAATGCTCAAAACTTTTGGTATAATGTATGTGTGGCATTAGTGCGATTTCATCAGAAAATAACAGGCAATAGGCTTTCGGATTTAGGTAATGAGGATTTGGAGTATATATGTCGTAAACCAAGATATTATATAGTAGAAAATGAGGACCTTCAGACAAGTTTTATTATAAATTAAATACATTATTGTACTTATAATTCATACAGCCAAACTTAGATGTATTAAACAATAATTTATTTTTAAGTATTGTTTTAAAAAGTTGCTACATTGCCCTATAACTTTATTTAACCTTGGCATCTAGGTCAATTTTGTGCCAATAATTTTGTATCAGTGCCTAATACCGCGTATATATAATAATAATATATATTATATACTATTTTCGGCGTGGGGTTCTATTTAAATAAAAAACTAGTTTAGTACTCTTTTCACTCGGTTTATTACTTAAAAAATGCATGTTTTGTTCACAAAGTGATCACTATCAATAGCAAACAGTTTAAAAAGTGCCAAACTTGTGTTTTACTTAAATATTAACATTTTCACGTACCTTCACAATTCAATATTTTGGATTCTAACTATACTATTAATCTTTATCTTTCTGATTTAAATTTTTACACAATTGTAAATTATTAGTGGTTACTGACTAATTGACTAATTACCAATTTATTATAATTTAATCAATATAAGTTTAAAAATGACCATGAAATGGTTCGAACCGATCATGAATAATAAAAACCGTATGTAATAACAACACAGTGATTTTTTATTTTTCTGTTTTTCAAAACTGTATCAAAAAGTAATCGCTTCAAGCGTCAACTATATATTTACATTCATTTATTATATTTTTTTATTCTAGATGGATTGGCTTTTTCTAATACAATTTTTTAATTATATGTTCATTTTGGTAGGAACAGTGGAAGGAAGTTATAGATATGAGAGTTATAGAAATAGTATGACCTATTAGGTTTGATCTCTACCATTATATCCGCATGTATTTGATTATTATTCAGATAATTTTCTAGGATATAGGACATTCAAATAGATAATTAATGTGTGTATACAAGAAATTAATATTCATATCTCTTAACCAACTTTGTTACTTTCCCTATATAGTATATATAGGGAGAGTATTGTTTTCATGATTTTTTTTTGAATTTTTTTTGCGGAAATATCAGTTTTGGTATCCCCTGAGTCCATTGCACTTATTTATGAAAAAATGTGTGTCTGTATGTGTGTGTGTAGGTCGGTGGGCGCTATATCTCAAAAACGAATTATCTGTTTGAGTTAAAACTTCAGACTTAACGTGGCACTGAAAAGCTTTTGGTAATGTAATAGTTCGAACCCAGGTCTTATATGAATTTACAATTGATATCATATTTATACGTTGTGCTATGTTGTGTTGTGTAGTAACCCTTAATTATTTAACAGGTTCGTTACGAATGTTAATATGTGTCATCAATTATGCATTACTATTGAAATAATTAATATATTAAGGATGTTGGATAATGGTTGGTGTGAATAAAACACAAGAATGAGTTTAACGAATGGTCAGTTTATTGTCTATTAATTTAAAATGCAAAGAGACAGAATTCTATTTTTCTCATATTTTAGGTAAATTTTAGAATGCAAATATACACACAAGTTACAAATTCAATTTCTTTTGATTGCTTATTATAATGCCGTGACCAAAAAACTTTTCGTAGTTGTTTTGCATTTGTTAAAACTCAAAGAAAAAAAAAACAATAAAAACAATATTTGTTTCGTTCGTCGGTGATTCGAAAAGGTATATTTTTAGTTGTCAAAAATAATGTGTCCATCCGCTACGGGCCGTGTGCCTTAAAAAGGTCCGGATTGCCGCGAATGTTCTACATTCTAATAGATGAGATTTATTTATTTTGGTGTATGAAATTTTAATTTGTCAGTCATCGGAATCGATGACATTTGTTGCTATAATGTGTCCATCCGCTACGGGCCATGTGCCTTAAAAAGGTCCGGATTGCCGCGAATGTTCTACATTCTAATAGATGAGATTTGTTTATTTTGGTGTATGAATTTTTAATTTGTCAATCATCGGAATCGATGACATTTGTTACTATAATGTGTCCATCCGCTACGGGCCGTGTGCCTTAAAAAGGTCCGGATTGCCGCGAATGTTCTACATTCTAATAGATGAGATTTGTTTATTTTGGTGTATGAATTTTTAATTTGTCAATCATCGGAATCGATGACATTTGTTACTATAATGTGTCCATCCGCTACGGGCCGTGTGCCTTAAAAAGGTCCGGATTGCCGCGAATGTTCTACATTCTATTAAATAAGATTTGTGTATTTTGGTGTATGAATTATTAATTTGTCAGATTTATTTTTTTAGTTGTCAATAAGAATGTGTCCATCCGCTACGGGCCGTGTGCCTTAAAAAGGTCCGGATTGCCGAGAATGTTCTACATTCTAATAGATGAGATTTATTTATTTTGTCAGGGTATTTTGTCGAATTAATTTGTTATAAGTGACGTCAGTCATGAAGAATTTTCTTGTAGAAAGAGAATTTAATTTGGTCAGTTTGGGGAATAATAATTTGTCGAACATCGTAACCGATGTAATTTGTTGCAACAATGTCAGTGGTAAGTTATTATTGTCAGTATCAACGATCGGATTTATGATCGTAGACTGACCACGTTTGTAATCTTCACAAACCTTTTATACCATTTTTCTTGCAGGTTCTTCTCCCGATTGTATATAAAAATGCTATTTCATCACGTATGATTTCTGCACAATTTAATGCGTACGTGCCCTCATCTCAGCATGCCACGGTTATTGCCCCCATTAGTTATGCGATCGGGGATTTACCTCTCCGATAATAACGCAGCATCTTCATTTCTTCCGACCACTTGTGCCCCAATAACGTTTGTTTAGTCTACGCATTTTTAAGTAATTCCCCTATATACGGTTAATGAACTCTTGTTTATTACACTAAAATGCACGTATTTGTTCTAATTGTACTAATTTTCTTGTCACTAATAATTGAAAAAAAATATTTTATACATGCCCCCCTTGGGTTATTACAGTAAACATTCCTAAACCGGAAGTGGATGTTTACTCGAGGCGTTTTTTCTTTTGTTTTTTGGTGATATTCTTCTAAATATAAAAAATATTACAAAACTTTTCAAACAAAAGTTGAAGAGAATGAAAAACTAAACAAGTTTTGTAAAACCATGTTTTTCATAAAATTCTTAACTTTCGAGATTTTTTTTTTACATTTGACATTTTTGCCAATTGCTAATAAACTATTGGAGTAACATAAATTTTATATAACAAATAATTATAGAGAATTAAAAACTGAACAAATTATTAAGAATAACCTTTTGGCGCAAAAACCTCATGGTTTTCGAGTAAAATATAACGAAAGTACTATGATGGCCTCATCACCATTTTTAGTATTAGTATCACATTATTCTTTCTTAAAACAATGATACTAATAAAGTTATTATCTTATAACCTATGAGTAATTCGGATGTGCTCACATCGGTGATTTAACAGGAATAATAACGGTTGACGCAATTAGGTCATATATAACTATAAATATTTTAATACCAGGAAAAAGTTAACATCAGTTTCGAATTAATAAGAATCAGGATCTTATTCTTAATTTCTTAATTGAGGATTTGTCATCTAAATTGTTAGGCGAATTAATTTAAATCATATATAGGTCGATTATATAATCGTAATGGGTGATTGACCGTTTGCATTTTGTAGTGGATGATACATTTAAGTGTAGGATAATATCTTTGCATATTTAATGTAAGGGATGCTCTTCTTTGCTTTAAGCAGTCATGTATTTAGATTGTACTCTTAAATACAGAGTATACTTTACACACAAACTTAAATTGTTCATCAAAATAATCTTGTACAAGCTTCATAAAAGGCTGTAAATATTCGAATTAATCAACCTTCTTAAATCAATTTCCTTTACAACATTGCTGTGTAAATGGTTGTGCATATTTTTTTGTGATTAGCGCTGATTAAATTAAATTAGATTAGACTTGGTCGTGTAGCTATAGACAGCCTTATAGCACTGCCACCTCGTTAGATCTTTTGTACTAATACTCTACTACTAGTATGTTCCCAAGAAGTCAATTTACCTGGTAAGGTCTATTAACTTCCTAGGAGTCCATGTCCTCATCCATTCTGAAGTTATCCATTTCTCCGTTTGGGGCTAGTCTGGTGATATCCAGTACTATACTCTCGGCCTATTCCTTTCCCAATTCACATAGTCTACAAGTGGTGTTGTGAACTTAGTCTATCTTGTTAAGATGGTACTTAACTAGGAAACGTCCTGAAAGGAGACCCATCACCAGTCTTTTCTCTCGGTTTTAGTTAGGCACAAGAGCTCTTTAGCTCTGCGTAGCGAGAGGTCAATAAATATTTTAGATTACATTTGACCTTGTGAGTTTATCCAGTGCCGTATTCTTCACGTAGGCTTTGGTCGGATCATGGTAGTTGCAGTTCATCGACACGTTCGTTCCCTATTATATTTACTTAGCCGTGTGCCTACATTAGAGTGAGCATGTTAACCTTGGCCAATTGGTTTAGAACTTATTTATAGTTCGAAGAAGTTTTGGAATTGAGGATGTACGCTTTCGGGTTCTTAAGGGCAGCCTGGGTTTCTGAAATCAGATAGATGTGTGCTCATTTGTAGTATTTCTTTGTACAAACATGAGCACATTGTCCCAAGGCTATTGTTTCAGACTGTAAGACTGATTGTCCTTGTCCGAGAAGAACTGATTCCCTGTATATAGGCCCATATATGAGAACTGATGATTGCTTTATCTGTCGTCTTTGCGAAAGGCTTGCCCTTGATTATTAGAAACTTGTATGCGCACCATATTTGTACGCATTTAGAGGTTAATTACTATAAAAATGTTTCACCACGTGTTAAGTGAGGATTTAATTGATCGTTTAATAGTTGTGTTTTTGTTTGTAGATACATTTTAGCTCTGTTGGTTGATGTGTAAAACGGCGTATATTTCAATTGTTACTTAAACGAAAATATAAAAAAGATTCCCTATTAGAAATATTAAATACTATTTTAAGCATATAATTTACCTACAATTTTATTTATAACTTATTAGTTATTACCACAAAATTATTCAAACTAGGAACAACTTCCTTATAAAAATTATTAGAATTTAATGAAATACAAATTTTATTTTAAAAAAGTAAATAGTTTTATTAAAAGAATATCTTTTATGGGTATAAAGATTTGTAATTCAAGTTAACCATAGATACTAATATTCTTGAAATTAGCGATGTGTTACCTCATTTTATGACAATAAAAAACAAGTAGCATATCTAGAATGCCGAATGCTCTTGTTGACAGGAAATAACAATTCAATGATTTAAAATTATTATTGTTATAATTATTACTGTTAATCTCTAATAATTCAGTTGTAGTAATGAATTGAGAAACCACTTACACAAAGATATAAATATAAAATAACAATATTTTTAATTTTTGGATTGACAGCATGGCAGCATAGAAAATTGTAACCTTTGACACAAATTGTCATCATGACCTATTATACAAAATGTATTTTTGACTTATTCTCATTTTATACTTAAAATTAATTATAATTTTCTTTTTAACAGATTAAGAATTTTAATTTGCACTAAAAGTATTCTGATTATAATTGTATGACCAGCCATGACAAAGGTTTTAATTAAACTACGAGTAAATTACAAAGGTTTGCAAATAAGGTCAAATATAATAAATTTGAATTAATCCTTTAAAAAATATGTATTATGTATATTTCAAAATTATATATAGTAAGTTTAATATATTTTATTATTGTTGATATCTTAGTTTAATTTTAAGTATACATATATGCTGATGACACCTGCATAGTTCACTAAGAAGAAGACAAGGAGGAAATTCAAAGTAAGATAACTGCAGATACGAAAATATTAGAGGAATGGTACTAAAATAACCTATTAACAATTAATGAAATGAAAACAGAATGTATGATATTTAACAGTAAGAAAGAACAAACAGGCATACACGTTGAAATAAGAGAAATAAAAATGGAACAAATCACAGAAGTAGATTAACTAGGGCTAAGAATACAAAACAATATAATATGGGATAAACACATAGACCTATTAAGTAAGAGAAACTCCAGAACAATAGCAGCTGCAAGAAGAATACAAAACTACATACCTAAAATAATACAAAAAACTCTATAATGCACTTTATATCACAAAATAATTACCTAATCAATATTTGGGTGCGACACAACTAACAAGAATCTATACAAATTGCAAACTCAATAAAACAGAATATTAAAATTACTATATAAATTAGGCAAAAAGACCAATACAACTAAACTCTATAAAAACGTACAAGAATTAAACATAAAAAACATGATAAAATTAAACAACATACTTACGATATAAAAAATAAAAAAGAACCCAATTAAATCGAGTATAAGGACACAAAGAGAAAATCAGACTTAAGGAGAAAAAAAATTACTATAACGAAGTACTCACAATTATTAATAACAGATAGCATAAAAAAATGAATTAGAAGACAAGATAAAATAAGTAAAATATACTCCGTTTAAACTAAAAATCAAAATCAAAGTCTTAAATGACGAAACAAATTAGAAGAAAAATTAAAATAAGAAGATTCAAATATCCGTCAATATCTTAGCACGAGATGAAACACCGCAAATGCCGATGCGAGGGCAGAGGGAGGATAAACAAAAGGCGTCTTTTTGCAATATGTATTGTATGCATATGTGTGCAAATAAATAAATCTATTAGTAAATAAAGTGGTTAAACAGAGTAATTGTGTCTCCTGCTTCAATAAAAAAAAACATTTTATGATGTAGTTTTAAAAATGACTATTTTTATACATCCTGGAAGCATCAACAATAACAGCTATCATTATCAACGTCTATTATTTTGACTTAATAAGTAATCCTTTTATTTTATTTTTTTATATATTGGGCAAAAAACTACCTTAAATTTAATAATAGAAAATGGTGAAACTTTGTAACTCTAATTTGATTTACCCATTTCCAATTTTGACACAAATTACTTGAGCGTTCGCCGCGCCTCATAAACGGAAAGTCATTCGTGCATTATTAATTTAATAGTTGTCGTTCAGAATTGAAATGCACTGCAATTTTAATAACCTAGAGTCGGTGAAAATTGTCGTTGTCGGGGATTTTTATCTGGGCGTCAGAGGAAATGAGTAAATTCATCACGTTTTCCCCTCGGTGAATGGCGGGGCGTCGAAAACGTTCCATTAAAATCGCATTATATGGCGGGAAACGTTTTAATAAATTTTTATGTCGACGCCGTTTTCTGCGATTTTTCTCCATTTTCTTGATTAGGGAGAGTCACGGGAAATCATCGAATTGTCGCCAGCCATTAAAATCGCATTACCACACTCGATGGGATTCCCCCGTCGCAAAAAAAGAAATCGCAAACGTTTAAGGGATCGAATTGAAACTAAAACTCATTTCGCAATACTGTTTGTTTTCTTTCAATATGCAAGAAAGTTCTTAAACAATTATGATAAAATAACATCAAGTGAAGATTCTGAGAATTTTATTTTGATAATGAAGAAAAACAATAAAAAATAATTTAACCCCTAACTTAATTATTTATTTCATGACATAAAATAATAGACTCATATGTTTACTAATAATTAGAAAAAACACGAAAATATTTTCGTAAAATCTACAACAAATGAGTCTTATTAAGACTACAAGAACAAATTGAATTGAAACAACTACTTTTCTAGCTAATACTTCTCTGATCGATAGCCATTTGACATATTAACATACTAACACCTCATCAATCATTTATTATTTAAATGTTAAATTTTGTTGTACATATTTGTCAATAAAGATGTATATATATAAAATTATTTAATTTGAAGTTATCTACTTCGTTATACATGTTGAATATTAATAAAAACACTTTAAACGTTTGTTTGTATAACACCATATACAAAAATACACAAAAATAAATATACTGTTATACAAACAAACAATTTGAATAAAACTTCAAACTGTACTTTTACCTTGAATTCTTTTGCTGCAGTACGGCTTATATATGAATTATACTTGAAAAACAAAAAAATCCCAAAAATAAATTATTTAAAATACATGTTACCAAAGAAATACTTTCTTAGAAAGAAATTAGATTCAAGTATAGTGAAGATACTATTATATTGATCTTTTTTTGATATAATTATACTGACCATAATGATGGTTGCGACCGTTACTACGTGGTAATTCATAATGAAATGAAACTTAAGTCGTACACATTGTAATACATTTATATATTATAATAAATTATAGTGGTTAAAAACATAGTAAGTGTTTTATTCAGTGTTCATAATTATACTAGTCGTGACCTAGGTTAAATTACAAAATTACCAAGGTTGAGGTTACCCACAAAAACTATATAACTGTTTGTTGAAAACGTCATCCCTTTTTATAATATCTCACCATAATCCCTACGATCACATCAATTATTTATCACGCCTACAGTGCAAGTAGTGAGACATTCTATTTGGTTCAAAACTCTTTTAAATCCCATCCATAATCAATAAAAAACAACATCAAAACCAGGGCTGGGTTTTTATATCACTAAAATACAAACAAAAAGGGTAATTAACAAAAACTATTTACTGCAGTCCCGTAAATCCTAGATTCTGTTTTAACCACTTGCAAGTTGCCAAACGATCTGCTCGTAGAAGTTTAACCAACCTCTAATATCTACTAACCAACTTCATAACCAATCAAATAAACTTTCATACGAAACCATCTAAATGGCACTAATTTCTTAAAGTATATTAAGTATCAGCGTTCAACAATCCTCACAACTAACTTCTGTCAATCAAATTCTGTATCCCGTGAAATACAAATACCCTATTTACATATCAACATCCTTCTCTCACAATTCACAAATTCATGTGTAGAAATTATTATTACTTTTATTATTAAATTCAAGACAGGACAAAAAACATTACAAAATTAAACACAATTATCACTTTGTTTTGTATAACCGTTATTTATTTATATGGTGACCAATGGTCGTTGTATAACGGTTATACAAAACAAAGTGATTATTGTGTTTAATTTTGTGATTAAATATTTATAATGAAGTTAGAAGCCTCCATAGTCAATGAGTTCAAAAAACATTAGTCTATAGTCCAGATTGACTAACACTATATATCTTATATTTTCCGAATAAAATATTAAAGTGTGTAATTGAATAAGAAAAATTCAATTAACAATTATTAACTATTTATAAGAAAATCCATAAAATACGACAATCATTGGCAATTTTTAATTAATTTTAAAAAATACTTTATAATATCCCTTACAATCTCTATATCTAATATATAAATCAACTACCATAAAGATCAGAAAGCAGCCATCAATATCAAAAAGGCTTCTTATTCTGTTCGACTTGAAGACATACTCTATAAAGATTACAATTTTAACATTTTTCAGGATTTAGAATCAAAATATTAAATGATTACCATTTCTATTAAATAAAACTCCTCAGATTACAGTGCATTGAAACCATCTAGTTTTATCTTTATGCTTATAAAAATATTGGCATCCTTTGCTATTTTAAAACTCAATTTACTATCTTTTAAAGTTAAAGCTAAAGTAGAAGCAATAGCGATATAATTTATTTTATGAGAAATAAAGGTAAAAACAGCAGTTAATTCTAAATTATTATCCTAAGATACACATCATTTTATTATTATTATTTATTAAATTTAATTATTTAGTAACAATTTCAAATTTTATTATGTATAAAGTATTTATGCTGTTATATGAAACTTTATTATTTAACCGAAGAGCGAATTATTCACAAAATTAATAAAAAAATTTAATGAAAATGATGATGACTGTTATTGTGTGGTAATTCATTTCAAAGAGAGAGAGTTTTTATTGTTAATATCTTGTAGGATCCGTTAATTAACACTTTATAAAGACCTGTAAAGATCGAAACTATAATTTTGTCAAATGTTGATAATATATAATAATAGTTGAATCAAAACGTTAAAAATACTTTTATTTACAATTTAAATAATTTTGGTCTGAATAGAATATAACTACACTTTTCCTTTAAATAATAAAAAGCATATATAATATAGTTTAAGGTATTTATTAGAATATAGGTATTTAAAAATATCGTTAAAACTGTAATGAATACCAGTACTAATTAATTTTACTTGAATTTAATAAGCGAAAATAAATTATAAAATAGAGAGTTCAAAGTTTAATGATAAAAATATATAAAATTACGAGAACCACAAAATAATCGACAGTAAACTTAAAATTATGAAAAATAAATTTTCCCTATTGAAAATGTATTAAATTATTCAATTTTTGAACTTAAAATATACAGGGTCCTGCAACAGTGCGTCATTTTTTAATTTTCTAATTTGGATAATATTATATAACTTGAACCTTTTTCTGATTTTTAATTTCGATATGGCATTTCCGAGTTATTGACGTTTTTCTGAAAAAAATTTAAAGGTTCACAAAAAAAATTATTCTGATGTTCTATTTAAAATTTAAAAAATTTTCTTTTTCCTATGGTTGGTCATAAGTACTGTTTATGTACCAGTGTTAAAAATTTTCACTTTGGAGGAACCCTGCTTTTGAATCAGACACGCCATTTTCTAAAATTTCAAAATGTCGTAACTCTTTTTTTTTAAAATGGAATCATATATTTTTTTTAATTTTAAATTATTCTGCATCTAATTTCCTACAAAATATATTAAGCATACCCTATACCTAAAAGTGATATTTTTAAAGATATAAAAGAATGTATATTTCAAACGGTCCTTGAATACGAATTTGTTTTTTAATAGATAGCCATGACTGAAAATATGCATCTGTCAATTAAACAATTAGTTTGACATGTAAATCTCTCTGATATTTTCTGCAAAGTGATTCTCTCCGTTTCGCGGTATAAGTAGACAGCAAATTATCATCATGGATTTCGAAAAGGGCGAACGAGACAGGCAATTCAGGACATCCCATAACAACGCATCTGTCAACAGGCAAAGTTGATCATCAGCATCGGCGGTCTCTGAATGTCTGGGGCGGAATTTTTGGAAACCATGTAGTAGGTCCACATTTCTTCGAGGGCCATCTCAATAGGACTATGTATTTGCACTTCCTGAATTGAATTACCCGGAACGTTAGCTAATATACCCTAACTAACAAGAAACAGGGTATGGTTTTAACAAGACGGAGCACCTGTCCAATTTTCGCAAGACGTGAGGGCATTTGATTTTTCCCAACCAGTGGATTGGTAGGAATGGACCCACCAAATGGCCTGCTAGATTGTTTTTTAAGGAACCACCAACAGCACTAATGAATATGCATCAACGAATTGTGGAAAGGTCTTTTCAGCGGCGAATTAATTTGTGCCTAAATGAAAATTGAAGACATTTTGAACATTTACTGTAGTAAATAATTTTGTTATCTTTCCCGGCTTTGGAATAAAATAATGAATCGTATTATCTGTTTCTGTTTATCTCACATTGACACTTACTTGCATTTTGTTAGTTATTTTGCCTCAGCATGATCAACACCGTACATAGAAGTATGTATAATTAAATGGTTATTTTTATGATTATTAAATATCTCAATAACTATGGGGTTTAGACATATTATTATTTGCAAAGTTTGGCATTTCTTTCTAATCTAATCGAATAATAAGAAAAATAATTGTTTTCGCCCATCTGGGTAGCGCTGAGCATAAATTCTTTAGGCTTGCAAACAATTAATTCCACCTTCTCCAGTAGCATATATCACATCAATTAATTCTTCTCAAAAATTGCATTGTTATAATCGTAACGTACAATGCAACCATACATACCAAACTTATTGTTTAATTGACAGATGCATTTTTTTCAGTCATAGCTATCTATTCAAAAACAAATTCGTATTCAAGAACCTCTTGAAATATAAATCCTTTTATATCTTGAAAAATATCAATTTTAGGTATAGGGTATGCTTAATATTTTGTGTAGGAAATTAGATGCAGAATAATATAAAATTTTAAAAAAATTATGATTCCATTTAAAAAACAAGAGTTACGACAATTTGAAATTTTAGAAAATGGCGTGTCTAATACAAAGGCAGGGTTCCTCAAAAGTGAAAATTTTTAACACTGGTACCTAAACAGTACTTATGACCAACCATAGGAAGAAGAAAATTTCTTAAATTTTAAATAGAACATCAGAATAATTTTTTTTTGTGAACCTCCACTTTTTAAATTTTTTCCAGAAAAACGTCAATAACTCGGAAATGCCATATCGAAATTAAAAACCAAAAAAAGGTTCAAGTTATAAAATATTATCCAAATTAGAAAATGAAAGAATATACAGGGTGTTCCATTTAGAAAAATGTTTGCTTTTGTTATACCGCAAAATTGGGACACCCTGTATATTTGAAAATAATTTTACGGCAGAGATTTTTAAATCAATAAATTTTTATACGAAACATTTTTTTCTATCTCTTACGAGAAAGGCGCTAGGAAAGCCTGACGCACTGTTGCAGGACCCTGTATACAAGCACAAAGTTACGACTAATCTAAATGCACAAAAATATTTAAAAAAATTCTGTTGCGTTTTTAAAGACGCTTTTTGAAATAAGAATGGCTACAACAGTTACAATATAATATAATATAATAATTAAACACTAAAATGAACACTGAAAAATTCATTTGACTGAAAATCATTTTTGTAAAAATATGTAACCTGTAGACACAAATTTCGATACTTTGTCGCCATTCCAAGTTAAGGCCAGAATGTATTAGCCTAGCTAATACAAATTTGTTACATACTATTTAATGAGGCAATCCAATAATTATTGAAAAACAATTGCCTCTATCTTATGTTATGTCGAAAACTACTTCAAATAATATACTATTAGTAATACTACACACAAATAAATAAATTCAAATATTTGCTTCTATATTATGTAACAGCTAATATTTTATCTACTGCAATGGAAAATATTAAATTTAAACAAGACATTAAACATTGTTTAAAATATATCCTCTTAATATAAAGAAATACCAATTATAAATAAAATCACATTTATACCATACTTCTAGAATTTATAACAAGATTCATTAGTCATAATAACAAATCTTTAAAAAATGTATAGATGCATTATTTTTTTAGACACCATTTTTAGATTTTATATGACTTATATTAAATATTATATAGTATTTTTCCATTTACTAGATCAATTGGGATTGGAAAATTAATTTTTATTTGTTAAATTGTTGTTTTTTAGATCTCAAATATTATACAACGTATTTCCTGTAAAAGAGAGAGAGAGAATAATATCTTTATTCACTATATATACAATTAAAAACATTGACAAATGGAATATAATGGTTAGTCTGTGCGTTTGGGCTATCGACCATCGGTCTTTCTGCCCTGTCTTGACTCTAAGTTATGTTTAAAAAATAAATATCTTTGCTAGCTAGCTTAACCGTCAGGATGATTCGAACTAATGAATTGATGTAGCGTGATTGATGGGTGTAAAGGAGATTTTCCGTAAAATTAAATTATTATTATTTTTATTAAAATACTACAAATCTTAGTTTCTTTGCATTTTTTTTTTTAGATTCAACGCATACAAATAATATTGATTGTAAAATGTTAAATCTTGCTGATTGAGTTGTACGCATAGATAATTATAACCCTTCAATATTACCCTTAAAAATATTAGTAATCACACCACATCATAATTTTAAATGAGCCAATTTTTCTGTATTAAATCACGACATATTGAAATGTTGTTGATGAAATTTTATCCTCTGACCCTACTATAGAGGTTTCACTATTGTATTTCAAGCTGTATGCTTGTTATCGTCGTTTTATTCAAACGAAAATAACAATGAATTATTTTTATAGCATAATTCAATTTTTTGCAACTAGTATAATCCGTGTACATGTAGATAATATTTACAATCGGCCATAAATAAGAACGCCCATCATTCCAGCCAGTTTTCAAAGAATTTTAGATAATCCTCAACTGGACCTTTCTCTCAGCTACCTAAGACAATTAACAAGCGGTAAGCGGCTTACAACGGTCAATCCGTAAACTTGCAGCCGAACACCTGGCCCCAAAGGCCGTACCAACATTTGGCGCGGATATTCCAAAAAGTGGATGACGTCACAACAATTAAACAAGGACGCACAAGGAATGTTCGCCCAACAATAGGTTGGGGAAATCCCAAGCATTTTTCGCGGTTTATAGAAAAACCGCGAATCAAATCAATGTTCTAAAGGCACAACTAAATAGCTGAGAGAAAGACCTTTAATGTGATATAAATCACTCATCAATAATTAGTTAAGAAATGTATATATTGATATTTTTTTTATTTGGCTGGCTGCAATGATGGGAAATTAGGTTTTCAACGGTTAGATTTTTCCATGGGAAAAACTAACATTGTAATGTTTCAGCAGTTAAACTGGTTGCTTTACATTTTTCTTCCCATATATTATTTTTATTCGATACACTAATATCTGCATATATATATATATATATATATATATTGTATATAAGTGTATATTGCGGCATTTTAAAGTATGTGATATATTTTAATCATGCATCCCCTGAACCCTGTATTAATTTTTATTTGTAAAATTTACTCAACTTATTAATTCGGGTTCCTCGAAGTGTCCCCAAGAGCGGACGGGCGAAAAATGATTAGTTCGGCCAGGAAATCGAAGGGGGGGTGCGGTTTTTAAGGCAACCATATATAAGGCAAGGGTTGATAACTCGAAGGTAGTAGAAGAACGATTCTCAAACCGTTATCATCGAGTTATCACCGAGTTGCCGCAAATCTGTAAGTTGTTTTTATGTGCCATTACTTTGTTAATATATTTTGTTTCACTTAATTTTGTTCAATTGTTTTTGTTGTGTTATCTTAAACAATCTTTTCTTTTTGTTATTAATTATTTTGTGTTTGTATATTTGTAAATAAATTGTTTGTTGGTAAATAACAAATCTTTGCATCTCATTCCTTTAATAACAAATTACTAGTGGAATAAAACAAATACTTTATAATTTTTTTTATTAAGTGACTGTGTTAAATTAAGAGCTAACCGGGTAATCAGGGGGATACGGAATCAGACATCAGGCCAGGATCTTTTTTGTTTAAATTTGTCTTGATCGGAAGTCTTTGGCTTCAAAAAGCCTTAGACCTTAAACTTCCCCCGTGATATGCTATACTCAAGAGTGTCCCTATTATTAAGCATTCTTTGGTGATATAGTTTTGACGTACGGTCGCATTGTTGTCGCAGTTTTATGAAGTGATTTTTCGAACATTTAGTGGTTGTTTAAATTAATTTACTTTGTGCCAATCCCGTAATCAGCTATCCCGCTTATAGTTTCTTGTGTTGGATTGTGAATAACGATTTAGCATCGGTGAGTAATTTGATTAACAAAATCTCGGACCGGCGATAAGTTTTGTCAGCTGTTGGCGCTGCGTGCGTGAATGGTGCTCGTGGTTTCCCAGTGGCGTATCAACCAAACGGCACATATTAGCAATATTTTCTGTTCAATTCCCTAATTTCTTATTCATTTGTGGTAAACCATTCCGTGGCCCTCCTGTATTGTTTTATTTAATTAGTCACTGTAATTGGCCCTGCAGTGTGAAGCGAGTGTCCCTGTTTATCCTATTTTGCCATTTACTTTATTAACAAATAGTTCACTATGCCCAATTGTGTCTTATGTAACCTATTCATTCCACCAAATAAAATCAAAAATTGTTTAAAATCTCCTGAAGGAAAGTGGATTTGTTCTACGTGTCGTCAGTCTTGGAATATTCCGCCTAATTCAACTTCAAACGAACTTGACGTTAATTCTAAATCTGAAATTATTGCGGCCATCGACGAAATATTTAAGAACTACTTCGTACCCTTTTCTGAAGAAATTAAACAGCAAGTAAACGCATGTACTGAATCACTTGTACAACTTTCTGAACAAGTTATTGAGTTGAAAGCTGAAAATTATCTTCTTAAAAAGGAGATTGATTCATTGCGTAATAAAAATTCACCAAGTTCGCCGGAAAATATTACCTTTGAAGTTGAAGATAGAATAAAAAGAGCCTACAATGTCATGATTTACAATATCCCTGAATCAAATAAATCTGATCCTAAATCTAGGCAACGCGATGATTGTGAATACCTCAAACGTGCCTTAAGTACTAACAACGATGCTATGAGTGCTGTTCCGGAAAGTTCTTTGTTTAGAATAGGTAAAATTGGTGAACGACCTAGGCCCATTAAGCTACACTTTAATAGCAGAGATGATGCTAGCGGATTTATTAAAATATATAAAAACTTAAATTTAAACACTATTCGTGTGGGACCAGACCGTACTCCAATGCAAAGTAAGCTACTTAAAGAAGCTCGTACTCTACTGGAAGAGAAGCGACGAAAAGGCGAAGTAAACTCGACTATTAGATTCATTAAAGGTATACCTCAGGTTGTAACAAATAAAAGTGCTTCATGAGAATTTGTGCCCAATGGAAACATTAACGCGTATTACCAAAACGTCCGTGGGTTAAATACGAAAACTGAACCTTTCTACAATAATGTTAGTGTTGGTGATTATGATATAATACTCCTTACCGAAACTTGACTATCTTCCAGTGTAGTGAATAGTGAACTGTTCAATGAGACTTATATAGTTTTCAGGACCGATCGAGACTCTATACTGTCCGGAAAATCAAAAGGTGGTGGAGTACTGATTGCCGTCCGCAATAATTTTAGAATTGAAATAATTACTACTGACCACATTAAATTTCAAGTGCCTTCAATTGACATATTAATATGTAAATGTAAGCTTAAATCTAACTGGATTTATATTACACTTGTATATATTCCTCCTGATGTTACCATTAATGATTTAACGATATTCTTTGATCTATTAACTCAGTTTGATTTTCAAAATAATACAGTAATTTTTGTAGGAGATTTTAACTGCCCAAATTTAGCCTCTAGCTCTAATAACTGTATTAATAAATCATGTGTTATTTCTAATTTTTGTAATTTTTTAGGCCTTAAGCAATATAATACAATAAAAAATATTTCAGGCAATCTTTTGGATCTAATATATTCTAATGTTATATGTCAAGTCCAAAGAGAGTCACATGCATTAGTTGTAGAGGATTCATATCATCCGCCACTTACATTTTCAATATCAGGTACTCCCAAATTATCTCCAATAAATAATAATGCTATTAAATTTAATTACAAGAGAGGCAACTATCCAGGACTTTATGAGAATTTAGGCAGTATTAATTGGAACACTCTTTATGGGTTTACTGATGTTGATCAGGCTTTTGAGGAGTTTTATAATACTTTAAACAACTTAATTATGCAGTATATTCCAACTTTTAAAGTAAAACAAAAAAACAAATATCCGCCTTGGTTTAATCACGAAATTATTAAATTTATTAAAGAAAAAAACCTAACCAGAAAGAAACTTAAACATTCATCGGCTGAGTTAACAAAATTTAGAAACTTAAGATCATTAATTAAGGGCAAAATAAAATGGGCTTATCGAAATTATATATTATCAACAGAAAATCAAATTATGTCTAATCCAAAACAATTTTGGAACTACGTAAACTCCAAAAAGGCAAATAAATCTAGGATTCCGACATCTCTGATTCATGGTGATAAGTGTCTTGATAATCCTCATGCTATAGTAAATGGTTTTCGTAAGTTCTTTGAATCTGTACATACCCCTTTATCTAAAAATATTCAACCTGCTAAAGCCAGTGATATACCTCCCTTTAATTTTTCCCCTATTCCGACTGATTCAGTTTTTAAACTTCTTAAAATGCTCCCAAATAACAATTCCGGTGGCGATGATAAATTACCTGCATTTCTGCTTAAGGATTGTGCTGTCTTACTTTGTGAACCACTTACTATCTTATTTAACTTGTCAATTAAAACTTGTAAATTTCCAAAAAAATTGAAAATTGCATCTATTTGTCCTATACCTAAATCATCTTCGCCCTTAGTAAACGTTAACAATTTCCGTCCTATTGCAATCCTACCACACATTGCGAAAGTATTTGAGAGGGTTTTGTATGATCAAATCTATAACCACATTAAACCATTTATATCTGTTAAACAACATGGTTTTGTACCTGGTCGCTCAACAGTGAGTAATTTATTTATATTTACACAAAGTATTGCTGAAACACTTGATTCTGCTGGACAACTAGATGTTGTTTACACAGACTTATCTAAAGCATTCGATAAAGTCGATCATAATATTCTTTTACAAAAGTTGAGTAATTTTGGTTTTTGCAAATCATCGAAATTATTAATTGATTCCTATCTACACGAGCGTGAAACCTATGTGACTCCTAACAGTTTTAAATCTAATTCCTACTTCCCAACGTCAGGTGTTCCACAAGGTTCAATATTAGGCCCGCTGTTATTTAATATTTTTATAAATGATCTATCTGATAACTTGAACTGTGAACATCTTCTTTACGCAGATGATCTAAAAATTTATTGTAATGTAAATAATATGAGCGATTGTCAGAATTTACAAAGTAACTTAGAAAAAGTTTCTATTTGGTGTCAAGAAAATAGACTGGAACTGAATGTTGGTAAATGTAAATCTATGTCTTTTACTAGGAAATCCAATCCAATTCAGTTTAATTATTGTATCAATACCACTCTAATACAAAGAGTAACACTTTTCAAGGACCTTGGCGTATATTTTGACTACAAATTATTATTTAATAATCATGTTGAAGCTATTGTTAATGACGCTTTTAAATCTCTTGGCTTTATTTGTCGGAATTCAACAAATTTTCAAAACCCAATCATATTTAAAACTATTTATTTTGCGTACGTACGTTCCAAGTTGGAGTATGCGGCATTGATATGGTCTCCCCAAAATCAGCAACAGTCCCAGCTTCTAGAGAGTGTCCAACGAAAATTCTTAAAATTTTTACATTTCAAGTTAGTAGGTCATTATCCAATAAGAGGTTTTGATCACAATGAATTACTTAAATTATTTAATTTTAATTCGCTTGAGTACCGACGACAAAAGACAGGTATTAGTTTTCTCTATAAGTTATAGCATGGTTTTGTTGACTCATCCGACATATTAGGCAAAGTTCGGCTGCATGTACCATCTTTCAGCAGCAGACAGAAGCCAACTTTCAATATTGTGTGCCATCGAACAAATTATGGGCTGAAATCTCCTTTAAACATTATTTGTAATAATTTTAATCATATAGCGCCACATTGTGACATTTTTTGTGATACTTTTAGTTCAATTATTTCATATCTTGACCGTACACAGTAATTTGTATTGTATTAATATTTACTTTTTTGTATTATGAATATTTGTTTATTTTGTATATTTATTATGATTTGTCTTGTAATTGGGATTCGTTTCCTGTATGGGCAATAAATACATTATTATTATTATTATTATTATGAAGATAAGCCTAAATGTCCATCATAGTTTTCTCAAAATATACTAAGAGACACTTTTGTGTTAAGTAAAGATATTTAAAATTACAAAAACCGCGAAATCAATTTTTACTATAGCAAAATCAGAGAAATACGTCGTGCTGCAAAGGTGAAAATTAACAAAAATTATCATTATTATATTCAACAACGAGAATCATTTATAAAACAGGACACCAAGAAGTTTTTTTTTTTAATAAAAAAACCGCGACCTTCCCGAATTTTCGGTATTATGAAAAGCGGTATTATTGCGATTGATAAAGAGCAGAAAATTGGTAATACAAAATTTTTCAAGAGTTTTTATAAACTAGTCTCAAATTTCAATTTTAACCTGATTACAAGTTTATATACAAATTTAATAATATCAGCCGCTAAAATCTTAAAATTTACTATCATTTGTGGTTCGGATAGAATACCTTCGGTTATTATAAAAGTTTGTATAGCTTCTTTTGCTCCATATTTAAGACATATTTCTAACTTAATTTAATAATTTGCTGATTTTTTTAGGTGATAAAAGTTTTATTAATAACTACAGACCAATCGCGATAATAAATAATTTTGCCAAGCTGTTTGAAAGTATTATCACAAGTAATACCATAAGTGATGGCAATTTACTCGAATAAATTTTGTTTTTGCATGAAAGTTTGTTGCTTAGCGATTTTAATGAGAGCAACTGTCACGAAAAAAAATTTTTCTACCAGTTGCTCGAATAAAAATCGCGATTAAGCAACAAACTTGAATGCGCTAAAAACAAAATTTATTCCGATTTAATTCTCATCACGAATGGTATTTGGAAAGACTATTCCACGACTTGAAACGAATATCGGTGAATGGTTCAATGTTTATATTAAAATTTTTATGATATATCTCCTGCAGTATTTTGGTCGAAAAATTCGACATTGATTAAATAACACCTCCCTTATAATCATTTGCATTTACCTTCTTTATATTATACGCCCAGTCATCATAATCGCGGCAAGAGTTTCCATTAAAGTTTTGCTAACAACTGGTAGTTTTTATCGGCGCAGATTTCTTCAAATCGTTTCCAAACACACGATCTCGTTTAATTTTGATTTTTTTGGTGCAGAACTTGTCACCGTCGCATTTATTATGGATGATGAAGTGTTACCAAACCTTTTGATTTTATAACCTACTTGCAACTGACATACGTAGAAACAACGTTTTTCGCTTTTTTTATCAAGGCTAATTCAATTCATTTGTCGGGAAATAGCTAACTTCAGGTTATTCAGGTGAATAAATAGCAACTTGGTGTTTATTCACTAATAAATTGACGTGATTGGCTAAAAAATATCACATGCCTCATTTTCATTGGCTACATACAATAGGAGTGGAATAGTCTCCATTAAATTTTATTATCATATCTCGAATAGTTTTACACCTTACTAGCATGGATTTGTTTCTAATTGAATCTGCTATATTTTACTCAATTTATATCCGAACTTTTGGATACACGTGGACAGGTGGATGCTGTTTATTTAAATTTTTAAACAAGCATTTGATGCCATTAATCAATTAATTAATAATAGGGAAGGTTTCTAATTTTTTTTTGCCAATCTTGCGTTGTCCCTTATTGAGTCTTACCTTAGGAATAGAACCCAATATGTAGATTATGATGGTCTTAAATCACCTTAATTTATTGCTAGAAGTGGTATAACGCAATAGTAAAATCTTGGGCATTTTATTCATATGTTTTATAAATGATATTGTAAGTTTTAACTCTTATATATTACTTTATACCGATAATATAACATTGTATCATGAAATTCATATTTATGACGACTGTTTAGTTTTCATTCAAGATCTACGAAAATTTGAGGAGTGGTGTGTTAATTTTGTGTTGGATTTAAATATAAATAAATGTAATTTTATTAGTTTCAATAGAAAGGACAATCCTATTAATTGTAATTATTTTATCGACAATCATAAACAATATTATTAACGTTCTGGGTGTTCTGCTTGACAGCAAATTAATATCTCGAGCACATATTAACGAAATATGTAGCTCCAGTTATAAATTCGGTTTCATTATACAGAACTCCAGTGATTTCAATGATATTTTTGCTGCAATAAGTATATAGTTCGCATTTGTCAGATTGAAACTTGAACGTTGCTGGATCATATAGTCTATTCATTCTATTCACGTTATATACGAAAATTTGAAACCATCCAGCGTAAATTTATAAAATTGTTATACTTTAAAAAATATAAAATATATCCTGTTCAAAATTACAATCATGTTGCTTTTGGAATTCTATATATCATTATTAGAACTTTATCATCAATATTATTTCTTTTTAATTTAATTAAAAAATAGATTAATATTTTCAATTTACTTTTACAAATAAATATTTTGGTTCGGAATTAAATTGAGTTGTTATTTTTGGGCCGACAATAACAATGTCATTTTTTGCTAATTTGTTATTTATTAGTTTTATTAATAATTTTATTTAATAATTAATTTTCTCTGACGTACGCATCTTCTGATTTCGAATAAAATATAAACAAAATTAGACAGCTTTCCACATCACCTTAATCAAATAGTTCAGAACTACTCGGTTGGAGGTACTGTCTTCAAGTGTAAATTTATGATGATGATGATTTTTAATCAGGCATTAAAATTTATTTTTGAGTGTCTAAATAATTAATCAAATATTTTTTCTAATTAAACAAATAAATCTAAAATGTTCAGAATAGATTCTACTTAGGGCAAGCAATAGTAAGTTTTATCTCCATATAATATAAATTTTTAACAGTAAAAATGATTATTAATAATTTAAGGATATATGAAATAGTTCAAAAATATTATTTGTCAGTGCTATTAAAAGAAAATGTGATAATAATTTTAATAAGTTTTTAAAGAAAAAAAAAAGTGTTTTAATTAAAAAAGTTCATAAATTTACACCTGACCGATGCGTTAACTTTTGATTTACATGAGAGTTTCGCCAGCAGCCCTATCGTACTCATGAGAGTCCCCACCTCCATAATCAGTCCCTACCTAACGTCCCTGAAAACCCTAAACAACTCTACCACCCGCTGGTGGCCCATTTAGGACGAGCGTTGGGGGTTTAGTTAAACGGAGAACGGTTTAAAGGTGAGGATGACTTTATGCGACAAAACCGAACGCGACGCGCGAATTTTTTTGTTGGTTTATTACAGAAAAAACGCGTAATTAATTCATGCGCAGCTGAAAAGGAAAACCCTGAATCGAATAATTGATAAATAAAAATCGACTTACATTGGCGTCTTGGGGCTCATCTTATGGGACCTACCGTATTTCTCCGACGATCCTGAATCCGGCCATCTCCAGAAAAATCCAACCATCTAGGCGGTGGTGGAGCAGGAATCCAGTCGAAAAAAATCACACGGCCACAAAAAACACACGCTTTAGTTTAAATCACGCGTATAAACGGCGAGGCATAAAAGATTTTGTTAATATTCGAGGAATATAAAATATAAGCAAATGTGATTAAAATTAATGCAAACTTGCATTAAAGGTTTATACTAGATGTAGGCTCGGCACTCCTGGATCTAAGCTGTGGAAAAAAATTAGTATACAAACTACTACTTAATACACCCTTCTACATATAATTACCACTAGTCCAAACAATTAAGATAAAAATAAAAAAACAGCGAAGGAAATACATGATACTACTGTAAAAATAAAGAAATCGTAAAAAGCATGCTTATATAATAATACTAATACATAGAAACCCTTAAACATGCAAATTAATCCTTATAAATACAAGCTTGCATACATTTAAAGATTATTAAATTAAACTAAATTCTTACTCAAATAGCTTAACAATTTCTTCTACGATATGGACGGCTTTAAATTAAAAATCGCATGCACGTTTATTACCGGAAACGAATCAATAGTTTTACGCGTAAACACAGTGAAATTAAATTGTTTTTCGATTATTTAACGCTGGAAGGTAATCCAGATATGCGCGGATAATTAAGTAAACGTGCACACGCACCCGAACCGAAGACGTATTGTTACTGATCTGTTTAATTCGGATAAAGCAGGTATACGTAATTAAACAAAAAACGTCGCTGAATCTCGTGCGCAATTGGTGCACGCTTTTTTTGTTGTTGTGCCGAGGCGAGTGTTATCGCATTTCCAGGATTTTTTTTGCTCGCAGACGCTCTTAAAGTTGATCGATGATTTTAAAGGGTATATATTGATTGGGCGTACGAATGCAATGCAATAATTTAAATATATAAAATTAAATGATTTTAGGCGTGTAATATTAATTTTATTAAAATAATTATGTTGTTAAACATATATAAGGTTTTAAATCTTAATTTAAATAAAATTTATATTGTTTAAATAATTCATGAAATTATTATAAAATAAGCTAAATCTGTCCATTTTCCATTATAATTTTGTATTTTTGCATTTTATCAAAAACTATAGTATTTATATACTTAAAAATAAATGCAAATAAATTTATAGGCATATCAAGCATTCATTTATGTTTTCAACAATTATTTTGGCAACTTTTAAAATTAGTTTCTAGTAAAATTTTTATCATTTTTTATTGTTTTTGGTAATATTAAAAAAAAGTTGCATTTAATTAAATCTTAATTGTTCTTAAGTAAAACATATTTAATCCCTTAATAAATTATGTTTGACACAGCCTTTGAAATAAGAAAAAGTACTGTATTTTTAGCAATGTAATAATTATAATCATGAAAATATTGTATTAGAAATATTTCCAAGATTCATCTGCCTGATTAAGCCAATGTGTGGTAAAACATGTTCAGTGATCAACAATTACATATTATTAAACGCAAATTCTTCCATATCCATTACTGAAGGCCGTCAACCAATCAATATCTAATTTTGTTAAAATTTTTACAGGTATTATTCATATCAGATATCAATATTTTTCTTTATGATGACAAATGGCCTAAAAGTGTTATCATCAACAAGTTTAAAAATCGTTAACGTAAACGTAAATTATGTTAAAGCGGTGGTGTTAACAATGTCAAGATATTAGGAATTGGTGAATTAGAAAAATCACGAAGCACTGTGTGTACTATTTTTTTTTTTTTTAGGGATGGACAAAAAATTCCGTCTTCAATCAATTGTTTCTTTTTTATTAACTGGCTATAAGTCTGGCTAGTTTGGAAACCATTGGCCAACATAAATTAATTTATTTGAGTTAGATTTGCATTCGCCTTAAATACATACTTAGGATGACACAAGCCACTAAGCCACGGATAAAGGGTGAACCTACAAAGGATAACGACAAAGGACACTCATTCAGCTTCTCATCCACGCTACAAAGCATATTATATAACAATTTTAATAGAACGAAAATATTCAAAAAGCTGTTTATACGTTTCAATGTTCTTTGATTCCAAGATTGACATATAATTAAATGATAGAGTAAAGTTTGAGGAAATGGATTTAAACAGAATTTCTCTTTCTCGAGAATATCTGTTACAACTCATAACTATGTGTACCTATCTCACCGCAGTCACATATAGCATCATCCTTACGATTAATTTTATATAAATAATGTGGACATAAACCATGATTGCAGCGTAGTCTACAAATAGTTTTAATGCATATTTTGGATAAATACTCCCCTTTTAAAAACCATGGCCTAACAGGAACTTTGGGAGAAATGCTCTTGTAAGAATTATGAGTCAAGTTTTTTATTTAATATATTGAAAAGATCGGTCAGTGTCAATGGATAGTTCACGTAATTGGTACCGTTTAACGCCTTTTTAGCAAGTGAGTCAACTATTTCATTCCCTGCAATACCGGAGTGTCTCTTGACCCAGACGAGAGCAATTGTTTTATTAAATGAATGAACAAGTTGGAGAATTTCGGCTGAGATTACATTAAGTTTGGAGGAAAATTTGAAATTTTTAAAATAATCAACAGCACTTTTAGAGTCTGTTAATATTAATATGTTAGTAAATGTTGAAACATCGACTTTATTTAAATACTTAAGAGCTTCTAAAATTACCATTAGTTCAGTGGTATATACTGAAGTGGCATTATTTAGTATGTGAGAGGTTTCGACACCTTCTTGGGGATCATAGAATGCGCAACCAAATAAACCTTTAGAATGAGATCCATCGGTATAGATTTTATATGCGTTAGGCCATTGATTATTAACATAATCAAGGAATTTAGTATTCATTGTTTCTTTGCAGACAGATGAAGGTGCATTCAGATAATAACAATGAATAGGTTTTATCAACGTCTCGTACGGTAATTTATACATTGGGTTCATGTCAGTTTTATTTAGATCGGGCTCAACATCTATCATGGTTCTATAACATGATACCAATACTGGGGAGTTTTTGATGATCCAATAACGCGACGTCAGGTCTAAAATATTTAGATTTATAATGTTGCTTAGCAATTTAGATTTTTTTTGAACGTTACGTTGAAAATATGTGTGAGTTGGATTTTTGAGTTAATAGGTAATTCGTTGATCATATTGTATACAACGTCATCCATCCCAGGGGCATTGTTATTCTTCTTTTTTAAATTCATGATAAGTTCATTTAGATCATTTTTTTTCATAAGGAAGTGGTTGTCACTCTGAGCAGGGTCAAGTCGTATTTTGTTATTGACTGAAGGGGGAGCTAATTTATTTAAGAGATCTTCACACCACAGTCCATCAATCAGAGGGTGAATATTGTCATAAGTTATATTTTTAATTTTCTTAATTTCCTTCCAGATGATATTTATAGGAGTACTGCGGTTAAGTTTGGAACAAAACTGGCCAAATGATTTTGTTTACTTTCAGCAATTACTTTTTTGACTAACGCCACATTCTTATTATTTTCAATCATATTTGCCAAAGTAGGGTTCTGCTTAAATTTTTTAACGATGTGGATGGATTTTGGACTGTTGTGCGACATTCATTATTCCACCATTCTTATACATTGGGACAGCGAACTCGGGTGCCCGATTCATACTATTGACGAAATCGGAATAGGTAATGTTATTATTTGATGTTTCGGCAGTGAGGTGGTGCATACATGTATTATAGCTTGGCCAATTTGCTCTATTGAAATTCCATTTTTTATTGTTAGAGAAGGATATGGAATTACATCCAATGTTTAGAGAACAAGTGACTACATAATGGTCCGAGCCTAATGTGCTATCAATTGTTTTCCAGGACGCTAACAACGCAATATCTGGCGATACTATCGTTAGGTCTATTGCCGATATATCGGACTGGCGCCGTTTTAACAAAGTAGGCGACCCGTCATTTAAAAAGTATAGGTTACAATATTCGATAGAATCTAAAAGATTTTTAACTTTAGAGTCATCTTTTGCATCTCCCCATGCTAAATGGTGGCAATTAAAATCTGCTCCTACTAAGAATAATCCTTGTATACTATTAAAAAATAGATCCCAAGAGTTTTTACTTATTGAAATCTGTGGAGTACAATATACAATTCTTGTTGTGTTCGTAATTGATCGAGATACCAATACAGTTTACGCCAGGATTTTATAATATGCATCATATTGTTCAAAAGGTATGTTTTTATTTAAAAGGATGCAAGCGCCAGTTTTACCATTTGCATTATCATTTCTAAAGACATTAAAACCGGAAAAAAAGAAATTTTTCTTGAGGACGAAACCAGGCTTCACTAATTAAACAAAGTTGAATATCTTGTTCAAATATCATATGTTCTAATGAGCCTTTTTTATTTTTTAACGATCTAGCATTCCACTGTAAAATATTTAAATTATAGTGTGGGGGTTAGTTCTTATTAAATCAGACACGCTGCTATAAATTTCATTTATTAAAAATGAAATAGAGTCGCTACTTAAATTAAAATAAATTATATGGATTATTATTTCTAATTGCCACGCCATTGGGACAGTCAATCTGGGGTTTTGATAATATCTTTCTATGTTCTGCCTGTGTATTAATAGTTATTTGTGAATACTGAGCCACTGGGCGTTTACGTTTCGGTTTTATTGAAAAAGTATTTAATTCCGGAAAATTCTTTTGCGTTAATATAGATTTATTGGTAGCCTGGGCGAATGAGGTTTTATGTTTGTTAACCTCGTCGCGATATGACATATTTTCCTTACTCATTATATTTTTAATAGATTTCTGTCGTTGATATTCTGGACATACTGCGTGATCTGTGGAGCTGTGCTGACCATCACAGTGAATACACTTAATATTCGAAAAGTTCTGACATAATTCTGTTTCATGATCGTTTAGAGCTGGATTTGCAATGCGTACTTATATGCCCATAACGTAGACAACGTAAACATTATACATAGACGCCGCTTATTAGAATCACGGATAATGTTATCAATCGGATATTGTTATCACTTTTGCGAAGAACGGGCCGAACGTGTAATACTACATACAAAAATTTTCGTTTATAGTAATCATGATTTCGGTTTATGTTATCATTTTTACTTTCCCTATATACGAAGTATATATAGGGAAAGTATTGTGATCGTGATTTTTTTTTGAAAATTTTTTTTCCGTTTTGAGGTCCCCCGAGTCCATTAAACTAATTTCTGGAAAAAATATTTTTTGTCTGTGTGTGTGTCTGTCTGTCTGTCTGTCTGTGTGTCCGTGTGTGCTGTATCTCAAAAACGACTGATCCGATTGAGATGAAACTTTAAACTTAAGGTTTTATCGTTAAAAACTGGAACTGAAAAGCTTTTGGTAAACATTCATAAACCGGAAGTGGGTGTTTACTCGAGGCGTTTTTGTTTTTTTCCGATATTTTTTTTAATATGGAAAATATTACAAAACTTTTCGAACAAAAGTTAAAGAGAATGAGAAACTGATCAAATTTTGTAAAAATATATTTTTCATAAAATTCTTAACTTTCGAGAAAAAAAATAAAAATTGAAATTTTTGACATTTTTTGCCAATTGCTAATAAACTATTGAAGCAACATGAAAGTTATATAACAAATAATTGTAGAGAATTCAAAATGTTACGTTATTATAGTTTGTTACGTTATATATTTTTATTTAAAATAAAGTTTTGTTTTTCGGTTATTATTATCAATCGGTTATTGTTATCAAAAACCCCGAGTCCCGTTGTGATCACATTAAGCGGCGTGCACTGTATTACACGCTGGACGTACGGTTCAACCAGACAGGCCACACGAAAAATGAAACCAAAGACGGGAGTTTTTGCCCTCTAAATGTTACTAAAACAGATTGTGTGGGGATATAAATAGTTTCACCGTTGATCACAGTGCGTCTGTTTAAACGTTTCGTTTCTAAAATTGTAAATTGGTCGGCCCGAAAGGGGTTTAATTACTTCCATCAATTCGGCTTCTGATATTGAAGTGTCAATTCCTTTTATCTACGATCGTACAGAAACTAGACGCTTTTTGCATCATTTTTCATTGTAAAAGTGGCATTTTAAAGCACTAGTGCTTTTTTACGTTTTTATTGCACGGTAATGTCAAACTGTTTTTATTGCACAGAAATGTCAAATTTGGCAGATATATTATAGCACAAATTTTCGATGAAAAACTTAAATTTTTATTAACTGATACAAATAACTAATAAACTATAAATAAGATATATAATACAAACCAAATGGCAGATTTAAGAACTCTGAAGATTTCATTTAATGCAAGTCGAAGCGATTACAATAAAGCGAACATTTTTTCCATAAATAATAATGGCGGACGACATTTGTGCAACTTGTTTACTGGTTGCTAAGTAACGCTTTCATTAGTGCACTGCCGGTAAAATATGTTTTCATTAATTGAATTATTGAAATGACATTAAAATATTACTCATAAGAATATATTCTATGAAATCCTTTACGATCGAAGATAAAATTTTGTAAGGCACACGTGTAAAAAGTTTCTTTATTGCACTCCTGGCTTTAAAAAAACTCGCTCGTTCTTCGCTCGTGTTTTTAAACGCCAGTTCGTGCAATAAAGCATCACTTTTTACACTTGTACCTTAAATAACTATTATCTACGATCGTACAGAAAGTAGACGCTTTTTGCATCATTTTTCATTGTAAAAGTGGTTTTTTAAAGCACTAGTGCTTTTTTACGTTTTTATTGCACGGTAATGTCAAACTGTTTTTATTGCACAGAATTGTCAAATTTGACAGATGAATATATTTCGACGAAAAACTTAATTTTTTATTAATTTATACAAATAACTAATAAGCTATAAATAAAATATATAATACAAACCAAATGGCAGATTTAAGAACTCTGAAGATTTCATTTAATGCAAGTCGAAGCGATTACAATAAAGCGAACAATTTTTTCCATAAATAATAATGGCGGCCGACATTTGTGCAACTTGTTTACTGGTTGCTAAGTAACGCTTTCATTAGTGCACTGCGGGTAAAATATGTTTTCATTAATTGAATTATTGAAATGACATTAAAATATTACTCATAAGAATATATTCTTTGAAATCCTTTACGATCGAAGATAAAATTTTGTAAGGCACACGTGTAAAAAGTTTCTTTATTGCACTCCTGGCTTTAAAAAAACTCGCTCGTTCTTCGCTCGTGTTTTTAAACGCCAGTTCGTGCAATTAAGCATCACTTTTTACACTTGTACCTTAAATAACTATTATAACCCCGAGGCTACGTACCATAAATTGATAGCGTACCCAACATTATTTTTACTTTTTAAGAATTCAATTAGTTTATTTGCCGATGCGAATGTTCTCAAACCCACTTTGACACGATTTTTACCTATGGAAGCGATTTCTATAATTTGACTGTCAATTTCCTTATGATTAAGTAAAATTAATTTTCCAATTGGCATTGGATGAAGTCTACCGAGAGAAGAACTTATTTGATTGCCTTCAAAATAAATTTGAAATGGACCAACATCCCTTGCATCATATCGATAATTTGGTTTAATTTTATTAGTCGACATTTCATCCTTATTTATTTCGTGAAATGGCAAAAACATCATCAACGTAACGAAACCAGATGTTTGGAAACTACGATAATGTGTTTGTAGCATTATTTTCGAAATGATTTAAAAAAATATTATCCAAAAACGGTGATAATGGGTTTCCCATAGCAGTGCCGAATGTTAGCTTATAGAACTTGTGATTGAACTCAAATACATTACAGTCCAACACAAGTTCTGTAAGTCGAAGATATAGCTGGGATTTCATTTTAAACTAATATTTCTTTAAGAATTGATAATGTCTCTTTAACGGGAATACTAGGGAACAGGGATTCAACATCAAATGAAATTAATCTTTCGTTATCTGAAATATAAATGTTTTTTAGACTATCGGCAAGTTCTAGAGAATTTTTAATTGACATATTGTTTTCAAGTTGTAAAGGTTGAAATTGAGTGACTAACCATTTAGATATTTAAAGTTAAATGGTATACTACCTTGATGGTAT
The DNA here is from genome assembly GCA_963969525.1 of Ontholestes murinus. Classification (NCBI taxonomy): domain Eukaryota; kingdom Metazoa; phylum Arthropoda; class Insecta; order Coleoptera; family Staphylinidae; genus Ontholestes; species Ontholestes murinus. The sequence continues at coordinate 33,612,051 of OZ018397.1, forward strand.
TCGTATTTAGAATTTTACTAAGCAATCTTAATTAATAATTTACCGTATGTAGTTTACTTTCTATATAGATAATGTGATCCTTAAAAGTTAAGTGTGTTTCGAGCACAACACCCAACAATTTAAAATTTTCTTGGACTTGAATTAAACTTTTATATAAATATTCAAGATGTATCACGAAGTGAACGCCTCAACCATTAATCAACTGTTTTTTAAAGTTATTGTCTCTGGAGTGTTGTGTGTAGACCTTGTTATTTTAGAAAAGATTGCTTGTTTTCTTTCACTATTTAATATAAATTTGTTTTGGTCAAACCATATTTGAAGTTTTTTCCAATAAATGTTTGCTTTTTCTAAAGTGACCTCTCGTGTCGGTTCACTAATTAATTGGGTTGTATCTTCTGCATAGCTTTCAAGTAAGCATTTATTGAAATCTAATAAGCCAAACAGGTCATTTACATAAATAATAAGTAAGGGACCGATGATACTGCCTTGTGGAATGTCCGCGACTAATCGTTTTGTAGTCGATTTATTTTCCCCGATTTTCACTATTTGTTGCCTATTTGATGGGTATGACTTTACTAAGTTATAACACGTTTCTCTGATTCCATATTGAATTAACTTATCTAATAAGATGGTGTGGTTCAAGCTATCGAAGGCTTTGATTAAATCAATATAAATATATACTGTCTGTGTAATGCTTTAAATTACAGTAATTTACGGTATAATTGTATCGGGTCATTCTACCTGCCGACATAGAATATTTTCCCTGCATTTGACTAATGTTTAGTAAGATATATTTTGTGAAGCATAAACTAACATCAAGTAAATTCTTTAGACAATTTTTCAATTTGAATATAATTAATATAATTAAAAAAATGTGTTCAAATTATTTTATAACCATAACCACTGTATATGGTCATAAAACTAGACATACAGATATTTACCATGATCTCTCAAGAAATTGATTGTTAAGATGGCTGAATCAGTCCGTACTTCTGTTAGCTTCGAGCGAGATAAAGTGTGTAAGTGCGGGAGTAAAGCGAAAAGTAGATATGTTTGCGGTAAATGTGGTCTTATTTACCATAAAAGTTGTGTTGACCTTTTCAAGAAATGCTGTAGTTTGCCCCTAATTGAGGACCAAATGGAATTAACCTCCAAAAACTGTGCGGAAGAGAAAACTCTACTTATAATTCCACCGTCACATAATAGTGAAAATAATGAATGGAAATTAATAACTCACAAGAAAAGAGAGGTAAACACCGGAATTACCGGTAAGAAAATTTCTGCTGCCCCTTTAGCACTTCGCGCTCCAAACAAACATGCTTGGTTGTATATCGGAAACTGCGACGAAAGTGTCGAATGCGCAACCATTCGGAATTACCTAAATGAAAATCACTCAGAAATAAATATATCTGAAATCACTGAATTAAACAATAAAGGATCTAATAAATCATTTAAGTTAGACGTTTCATGTTTAAAAGGAATACCGGCGAAAATTTTCGGACTCGTATTCCGGAGACAACGCGACAGTAATAAAACGCAATCGCGCACCTATAACTACAACCAACTGCGACTGATTTAACATTTTATTTTTCAACACGAGATCATTGAAAAAGAAGTTAAATGAATTAGAATCATTATTAGTTGATAAACCATTCGATTGTATCCGAGTTACTGAACATTGGATGTCTGACAACGAATGCCAATACTCCAAGATTAATAATCTATCTGCAAGAAGCTACTACGCACGCAAAAGCAGTACCCACAGCGGGTCCATCTTATATGTCAACAGGAACGCCACAGTGGACTCCCTAAACGAAATTACCCAGGAGGTCAGTGCCGACAAAAATTGTGAAATATCGTGCGTATACATGAATCGTCCAAAAACGAATGTTGTTTGTGTTTACCGCTCTCCTTCCGGAGACTTTGAATTGTTTATTAACTTGCTCACATCATTTATATCTAAAAGTAAGTACCATAACAGTTAAATAATTTTGGGAGGTGATTTTAATGTAATTTTTAATAGGAACGACAGTAGAGAAATCACACTAATTGTTTTTAATTTAAATAAACTAGTAACCTTTAATGCACGAAATAACAACTGTATAGATAATGTATTTAGCAACATCAATTATAATAACAATAATGTGTCAAATCTGGACACTGCCCTGTCTGACCATTTAGGGATAACAGTATCCATTAAATACCCACTTACTACTCAAATTATTAGTACTAAAGTGTGCAGACCATATACTTTAAAAGGGAAAATAGTTCTCTTTCATTTGTTTAAAAATCTGAAATGGGATATTATTGAAAATAAAAATATAGATTCGCAATGGGACGAAATAACAAAAATAATTAGTAAATTAATTCTTTCACATTTTTACACATGCGCGATTGTATGCAATTAATACAAATTGATTATGTACTACATCCCTCCGAAAAGACCAAAGACCTAAGAGACAGCTATCGACGACAATATAATAAAAATAAACAAGGTAAAAGCTACAGAAAATTTTATCAATCAAAGTAGCAATAAATCCAAAGCCCTCATCAATAATGAAAGAAAGAGTTCGCGTGATGCTATTGATACTAACATTACTTGTGATGAATTTAATTACTTTTTTGCTAATGTTGCCAGTAACATCCACGGGAAATTACCAATATCTCAAATTGGAAAAGCTACTCTACCCCAAATTGACCAGAATATTCAATTCGAGTTTAAAGAAACTACATATGTTAAAGTAAGGGTTGCAATGTGCAGTATAAAACCTAGCAAATCTCGTGATATTTACGGTATTAATGCCGATCTAATCAAATACGTCAAAAACTCGCTAGTAATTCCGCTAACAAAGCTGATTAATACTATTATAAAATCTGGGCAATTTCCCAGGGCTTTAAAACTTGCTAGAATCATACCAATTTTCAAAAATGGCAGTAAATGAGTTTTATACAACTATAGACCTATAGCGATTCTGCCCATACTTTCTAAAATTGTAGAAACAATTATTAAAGATCAAATACTGGACTACTTCGAAAGCAATAATCTATTTTATACTAGTCAATTTGGGTTTCGCCCTAAGCACTCAACGGACGCCCTAATTGAGATGTGTGAATATATTTTGGGTTGCATTGAAAATAAAAAAAATTGTATGGGCTCCTTTGTTGATCTTAGCAAGGCGTTCGATTGTGTATCGCATGAGATTCTGGCTGAGAAACTTTTAAAATATAACTTCAGTAACCATAGTATGAATCTTATTAAATCCTATCTACAAAATAGGATACAAGTACTTCTCATTTGAGAACCGTTTTTACCAATAACAAGAAGTTGTGGCAATGGGTTCACCCCTAAGCCCTCTATTAGCCGAAATATTTATGCGTGATATCACACAACAAATATTTAATTTAGAATTCACCAATAAACACGTCAAATTCTGGTACAGATACGTAGATGATATCATTTCAGGTTTTAAAGAAATAGTCAGACAGATACAACAATATTTAAACGAAATTAACCAAATACATCCCAACATCAAGTTTACAGTTGAAAAAGAACAAAATAGTAATATTAAATTTTTAGATCTATCAATATCAAAAACAAAAGAAAGTATATTTGAATTTTAAATATACCGAAAACCGACATATACCCCAGTATAAATTTTACTTACGAGTTAGAAAAGAACAACCAAATCCCATTCTTAGACGTATTAAGAATTAACAATAAAGATAACAGTCATCTAGATTTTAACATTTATAGAAAACCAACCCATACTTTTAATTACATCCATAACTCCTCATCCACTCACTTCAAACACAAATTGTCTGCATTTAACAGCATGTTATATAGAGTATTTAATCTCCCTCTCTGAATAGAAAATAGAAATTTAGAACTAAAACTAATAACACAAATAGCAACATCCTTAGGTTATAACAAATTCACAATTAATAAACATAAAAGAAACCAAAAAATCAGGACATTAACAACATTAAAGCCTTTAACAGAAACAAAAGAAAACAAATTTACCAGATTTATTTATAATGATATAATAACTAATAAGATTGCTAAGATATTTAATAAATTCAAATTATGTCCCGCGTATTATAGCAACACAAAACTGAAAACACTTTTAGGAAACCAATTTCAAAAAAGGAGTCATATTGAGGAATCAGGAATCTATTCAATAACATGAATGTGATAAATGTTATATAGGGCAAACACAAAGGAGTTTACTCAAGAGGTTCAAAGAACACGTCTACCACGTCAAAAATAAAAACATAGACAAATCAGCTCTAGCTCAACATAATTCTGAAACAGGACACCTCTTTTCATTAAATAATATGTCCCTTTTAAAAAAATCAAATAAGTCAAAATTAAATATGCTCGAAGCAATTGAAATGCACAAACACAGGTATAAGCTATTAAACTCAGATTTAAGCCCCCTAGATAACCCACTGTTAAGCCTGTTGCAAAAATAATTCCGAAAAGAATAACCCGCGTCCGACAACCACTAATTACTTTCTGGATTTACCCATAATCTGCCTTTGTATTTATACCCGCGTTGTAGTTTTAAGCGTTTATTAACCATTGATAATGAGTACATAGTACTCGAAATGTACATCTGGTATTAATAAAAATTATAAGTGAAGTAAGGAATTTTATTTTCGTTTTCATCATAATATATAACTTCACATTACTCAATCCGAAATTTAGTAAAAATAAAAAGTGTTCAAAACAAAACAAAGCAGATTTGGCATATTATTAACACCAAAACCAAACAATCCTACAGAACTTAAAATAAATAACATAAAAATTGCAGATCCAAAAAGTATTTCTGAATGTTTTGTGACGTATTTTTCAAACAAAATTCTAAATCTCTATCAAAATATTTTAGTGACAATCTATCCGTCAATTGCAACCTACCTCGTAGTATTAATTATAGTTTTTTCTTAACACCTGTTACTGTTGACGAAGTAAAAAAGTAATATCTGATCTAAATAATAAAATTAACAGAGGAATAATAGACATCAAAATCGTTAAACATGTATCATATCCAATATGGCGAGACATACAAGTTGGCCACTATCGGACATCGTTAAGTAATAGTATTATGTGCATCGTGTGATGATATCATAAACTTAGATATGTTACTCACTTGCAATATTTGTGATACTGAATATCGTCGCAATTGTGCTACAAGTGAGGATAAGTTCGGTGTGGCTGCATGCTCAAAGTGTGAAATAGTGGGCATTTAGAAGTGTTTCCTCCAGATGTAAATTATTATAAACCAAGAATTGAAAATTCAAGACTTAACACAAAATGTAAACAATACTAAACATGGGGACCATAGCAAATATACAAACAAAAATACAGAAAAGATCTCTAAGTCTGTTTTGAAAAATGGAAAAAAATAATGTTCAGAATACAACTGTAGATGAATTTATCAACGAGGGGGAATAAATATACAAATATTGTAATTCCAACAAAAACGATAGATATTGATATTAATAAGAATCCAAAACAATCAGGCTCAAAGAAGGTCAATGAACTCTCGAAATTGGACAACAATAATACGAAATCGAAACAAATCAAAACGAAATAAGATCTATGGCATAACAAATGTGGCGGTAACTAATCAACGGGATGATATTAAAGGATTTGATAAGCAAATGTAATATACGGAAGTGGTACTTGTTCATTAACCGGTGTTATGAAAATGGGACATCTCCCTGTATATAGGTTACATTTAGATTGTTTAAACAATCTAAAATACATTTTATCATTTATTAGTTTATTCAACAGAAATAATTTCATTCAAATTAGTGTTGCTTTGATAGTTGTACTATTCGTAACACGCAAATTAATTAGTAGTTGTTTCAAAATTCTACAACGAACTAAAGAATTTTAATACATTTTATTACAATTAATGTATACCTTAAGCAAAAAAGCCATCATGCAAATTTATTACGGTTGTATCTATTAACATTTATCAACAAATATATTAATGTGGGCTAAAGCACCACAAATGAAGAACCTTTTCATTTTACAAAAAAAAGTATTGAGGTTTATATTTGATATGCCCTACCGAGAAACCTGTAAAATCTGTTTTATTTAAGAGCGTATACTAACTTTACCTTCAATTTACATCTTTTAGACCTTATTATATGTGAAAAATAATTTAACAACGTTTAAGTTGTGAAATCATTCTTATGCTACTAGCTGAAAATCACTGTTGTGTATAAATTCTCATAAAAGTTCACTTTAGAAAACTATTTAACGAGTTTATTCTCCTGAACTGTAAGAATTTGCCATTCTCCAAATTAAAAACAAAACTCGTTTATTTAATTTTGCCTATTATTCAATACTTTAAAGAATGTAATTTATAATTTTAATTTAATTATTTAAGTTAATTACTTTGACGTTCGAATCTACCCTAATTAGCTAATTAGCAATGTGTTATTTACTATGACGTAGATTTGCGAATAAATGATATTATATTCTATTCTATTCTATTATAGTGGATCCATTATGTGATCTCATTAACTTTAAAACTGGCATATTTTCATCAATGCGTTAGTAATCGAACTAATCGGTTTGCAATACTAAGGAAGGGGTACCCCAAGACTCTAAATTGGAACCTTTGTTATTTTTATAAATCTAGATGACCACACTCTCAAAATTGAACTGATAGCTTCTGATTTCCAAAAATGGTGTCACATGAATGGGCTAATGTTATATCTATCTTAAACGGTAAGCTTATATTTTTGTAATTCAATCACTAATATAAATTTAGAACTTGATAGAAAATTGACAATTTGGTTATTATCTCGCAAGAGAAGATGAAATTCTTAGGTTTTTTAATTGACTATAAATTGAGATTAAATTGAATTCAGGATATTTTGCTATATACATATTTTAAGAATCCCTGGATCTTCAGGGTCTTTATTTATTATCCTTCGCTCCTCTGTATTTCATTAAATAGTTTAGAACAACTTTTCTTTCAGTATAATTTAATTCTGCATATAAATTTCGTCTGTATATTTTTTCACACGTTAATTTAGAATATTTAATTTAATTTTCTGTCCCCCGACATTAATTATCAAACATTTCCAGGAGGATGAACGAATTTAAAGCCGACGCAGGGTGAAATGACAAATTACAAAAATGGAGCACGTCACACATGGATGGGTCGCATACACGGCCTAATCCACGGCGCGTTTTCCTTTTTCCCGTTTTTCCCGCTTTCCCGCTTACTCGCGCCACTCTACTCTTTTTGCTCATTTTCATTTTTCAATTACATAAATTCTACTCTATTCGAGCGCATCCTTTCCAGAAGATAAACGCGTTAAGAGAATAATAAATTAAAGAAGTATGTATGTACCGACCTTATAAATGATTGCGGGTTGTGTTTAATGGTCCACGGTTATAAATAATTGCTGTATGTAATGGGTAATATACGCAATAACTGTATACAATTGGAGGTAATAAATTTATTATAGCTCTGATGGTTTTGTATTTGTTTTATTTTATGTTATTTTATCGTGAAAAATAGGTTTTGAAACGAAATTCACACATTTAGTTTTTATTTACCTAAAACGCCATTAAAAGAGTAAATATTTTGTGTATATAATGAATTCCTTCTAGGTTGCATATACTATATTTGTAAATTAAGATTTTTGTTATCTATTTTTAAATTATTAGTACAACCACCACAAAAGTATTTAAAATATTTAATTGTAGAATTATTATTATTATATTATATTTATGACATATTATAAATAATTATAATTAAATCTTACCTTTTCTTGTGGATAAACGATGTTGTATTCAGCGGAAAATATGCGTTTTAAGGTCACGATCCACCTTTAAAACAATTCGGAGAAATGTGATAGCGACACTAACTCGACGACAAAAAAACTTCTAGCGATGCGCGTGTGTTTGGTCCATGCTTTTTTTGCTGCATTTTACGTCGATGTGTAAGTAATTACGTTATCTCAATTGAAGAGTTCAGTTGCAAGTTCGTTGTCGGATGGTGTGAGCGTGCAAGTTTTCTTAATTGCTCGCGTAAATCTTTATTAACTTTTAACGTAAACTATTAAAGGACAGCTTGTAATTTCGTCGTACGTGTGTGCGAAAGCCAGCGGTCTTCTTCCAGTAAATAGGTGAGTAATTTTAATAATTATTTAAGATATTATAAACGACTGAAAATAATACTAACACTTTCTTCACAAATAATTTTTATTTGAGCTGAATTTAAATCTACTATGTTTTCATTTTAAGTTTATTCACGAAAGTCAAATTTACATTATTTTCATTAAAATATGGTTCCGTATCCATTAATAATTCGATGGATATATTTAAGGCTGGGCGATGGGAGTCTTCTTCTGCTAAATGTGTATGATTATCAATATTACAGCTGATATCATGCGACGTAAGAACTAGATTTACATTTGATAAATTATTTTGTTGTTCAAATTATTAGCGTTAAAAAATTGTTTTAATTTAGTGGCAATTTAAGTCCCATTAGTATTAGACCTGATAAAGAAACAGTGCATTGAAATCGCCACTGATTAAGACATTATCATATGATGTAATACTATTATCTATAATTTACAAAAAATCTTGATAACCATCTAGATTTTTCTAAGATGGTATATAGAATCATATTAAAAAAAAAACACTGATAGAACTAAATCACCAGGAGATGGTGTCATGGTAGCTGTTCGTTCATATCTAAGCAGCGGTATTGTGAATTCAATCCAACCTTGAAGAATTATAAATTAAAGTAAGTAATGATGTGAACACTGAAGTGAAAATGTTCGTCAAAAGTCGAAACTTGAGTCGTACAAATTGTAATATATTTATATATTATAATAAATTATAGTGGTTAAAAACATAGTAAGTGTTTTATTCAGTGTTCATTATTAATTACCACATAGTAACGGTCGCAACCATGATTATGATTAAGTAATGATGTAATTGTCTCTTCTGTTTATATTACACCTCAATCATGCTCGTGTTTGTATATAGATTTATATTATATTATTTATATTATAGATAGTTCTTCCATTAATTATGTTTGCAATTTATATCCTAATTTCAAATTCCTTTTCTGTGGAGATTTTAATATGCCGCATGCCTCGTGGAGTTCGGACTGTAACAGCATTTTATCATGTGGCAATAATTGTACAAACGCTCAAATTGAATCTGAATCTCTGGAATTTAGTAACTTACGTCAAATTAATGTTATTCCTAATAACTGTGGCGTGTTTCTAGATTTAGTGCTTTCTAATCTATCCAAAATTTCTGTATAGCTGTCAGAAGACCCTTTATTTAATGACAGTTTCATTATGTATCTTATGCCCTTTGTGTTAACACTAGTGACTTTATCGAGTCCCTTAATTATAGTGATATTATGTATAATTTTAAAGCGGCTGATTAGTCAAAAATTGCTTTTTTTAAAACCAGCATCTCATGGAATGATTATGTAAATCATAGTGATGTTAATGTTTGCGTTGATAAATTGTTTGCTGTTTGTATGTATATGATAGAGAAGTATGTCCCTCGTAAACTTGTGAAGTCATTTTCTTGTCCTAAATGGTTAAATTCATCATTGATGAACCTAATTAAACTCAAAGAGAAAGCACATATTCAGTACAAAAGTAGTGGTAAATATGAATTTTATGAACAATTTAAATGCAAAACTCTAGGCGACCAGCTCTATTTAAATTATATTGCTCAAATATAACTTCTACCAATACCAGATCGTTTTAGAGTTATGTGAATGAGACCAGAAAAATATCAGGTTTTTCTAAGTGTATGCACCTTAAAGACAAATCTTACAATTCTGGTGACAGTTGTGCTAAACTATTTGCTAAACACTTCTCTAATGTTTATGTTAGTAATGATAATTCAAATAATGTAGGTTCAGATTTTGCGGTGAATACTGATTTAGTCAATTTGTGTAATTTTTAAATTAACATTGCTAACATTTTAGAAGCAATAGGCTCCTTGTCGGATTCATTCAATCCAGATCCCGATGGTATACCCGATTTTTTCGTGAAACAATGTAAATTTTCTTTGTGTACTATGTTACTAATTTTTAATTTATTTCTCAAATCAGGTCTTTTTTCCCGCGCCCTAAAAAACGTTTTATTAAGCCGATGTTCAAAAGTGGCAGTAAGAGTAATATTTAAGATTATAGGGGGTATAATCTGTATTTCTAAAAATATTTGATAAACTGATTGCCAGTCAGTTAATTTTTACCTGCAAAAATATAATCTGCAGTGAGCAACATGGCTTTTGTGATGGTAGATCGACTGTATCCAACTTACTAGTTTATCAGTCTTACATAATTAATGCACTAGAGAAAAATTGTCAAGTGGATGCAGTCTACACCGATTTCGCGAAAGCCTTCTATCGTGTTTCTCATTTGAAGCTAGTACAAAAGTTACAGTCTATGGGATTTGGAGACTCCATAACTAAGTGGATTCTCAGCTATTTGTCAGATACACAGCAGTACCGGGGGGTACCTCAGGGATCTCACTGTGGTCTAATATTGTTCCTACTTTTCATAAACGATCTTGGTGCTTATATTAAACATTCTAATTTTTTGCTCGTTAGCAAAGAGTAAAAAATTAGAATGTCTCAAAATTTTTCAAATGATAAATACTAAATACTCCTTTTGATGTAGCCCAGCTACAAGATGATTTAAACAATATATACAATTGGTGTATTGACAGTAACCTGTATTTCAATATAATAATTACTCAATTAATGGTCAAATGTTACCAACTGTAAAACAGGTTAAATACCTTGGTGTTTTATTCGACAGTAACGTTTTAACGATTATATTAATAGATTTTCAAATGATTTTTCAATTGATACACAGAAAGCTATTTTCACAACTTTGGTCTCCATCATATCAAAATAAAAGTAATCAAATAGAACGAGTTTAAAATAAATTTTTAATGACCATTTGTTTACAACATATACAGTAATGAGCAGCCCACCGTCTTTACGATTAACACGATCCTGCCTAAAAACTAAGTAGTCAAAATATTTCAGTGTTGTACACGCCATCCCTTACCAAAGTTTCAGTCAATATAAATACACATATATATATATATATACAGGGTGGGCCACGAATAACGACCATTAAAAGTTTACGGGGTTCCTGCAGGAGGAAAAATCTGAAAAAATTCAACATTGTACGGTTGATTGCGATCTCCTCATTGAAAATATTTTTTACTTTCTATCACTTCCGGTTGTACCGGAAATAGCTACCAACTTTGTTATTTTAAATGGAACATACTGTATATTATTTTATTTTTAAATTCTTTGTTCGATTGCCTACCTCTCCATATGGGTTTATGTCAACTTAACTTTTACAGTTTTTGATTTAAAAATTTATTTGTCAAATATTGACCTCAAATAGGCGTTTAGAAAAATGCCTATAACTTCTAATAGGTACAAGATATACACACGTGCGGCATCCTTTTTTGTACCTAATGGATTCCTCTACAAAGGAAAAAAATTGACATGTGTCAATTTTGACAGTTGGTATTTCAAAAATATCAATATTTCAGCGCCTACTTAAAAACATCATATTTCAATTTTTTCAAATGGATGACCAATATTTTATCTCATAGTGCTATTCGCAAGACCTTTTGCTACAAAAAAGTATTATACATCCCTATATCTAGAGCCAGTAGTTTTTGAGTTATTTCGAAATTTATTTCCTCTCACATTTCAATAATTCCTCTTATATTCACACATGCACTATAATAGGCTTCTGTCTATATTTATTGAATCGAATTATGAAAAATTCGTCCGAATATTATTAAAATGATTAGTTATCCCCAGTTACAACAAATAAAACGGAAGCAAGAAGACTGGAATAAAATAATTTTTAAATAAGTAATTAAATGCAGGAACTGAAAAAAGTTGTCAGAAAAAAAATTATAACAATTGTTCAAAATGATAACCATTAACATGTAAACACTGTGCAGCACGTGTTGCGTCACCCTCTTATGTTGTTCGCCTAATTTTTTCTGAATTAAGATTCCTCGAATGCAGCTCGCACCCTTTCTTCCAATTCTTCTCGGGTATTGTCGGTATTTGCATAAACTTTATTTTTTATACGACTTCAAAGATATATGTGGATTTTCAATTGACACACATATGATTGGTTTTTCTATTGAAAATACCTTCATGAGAGAAACTTGATTCGTTCGTCCAAATTATATTAATTTTAAGCAACAACAACTCACAAAAATCAATCATGTTCTCTGCATCTTGAGAAAATAATTTATATTTATAATTATGCATCCGATACATTTTCCAAATTCTTTGGAGTGGGGTTCTGCTTACTCTCAAATCCTCCTAGCAACCTGATGTTGATTTGCTTGAAAATAAGTCAAAACATTTACTTGAATTTCCTCATTCTCGGTTATTAGCTTTGGTTGATTTTTTTCTGCGTTTTGTTTTCCAAATAGTACAAAAATTGACTCCAGTCTTCAAAACTTTTTTCTATCCATCGGCGGTAAGTGTGGATAAGTTTCGTTGAAAGTTTTGCAAGTTCTCTCAACAATTCTGTTGCACTGGCCATATATGACAAATAAATTCATAATTTCTTTATTGGTATAGGTATTCATTTTATTATTACTCGAAAGAAGCGTACGCAAATATTAATACGTTGGATTCAACAAATATTGACAGAAGCCTACTATAAACTTTCTGAGAGGAAACTAATTTCGAAATAACTCAAAAACTACTGGCTCTAGATATAGGGATGTATAATACTTTTTTGTAGCAAAAGGTCTTGCGAATAGCACTATGAGATAAAATATTGGTCATTCCATTTGAAAAAATTGAAATATGATGTTTTTAAGTAGGCGCTGATATATTGATATTTTTGAAATACCAACTGTCAAAATTGACACATGTAAATTTTTTTTCTGTGTAGAGGAATCCATTAGGTACAATACAAGATGCCGCTCGTGTGTCTATCTTGTACCTACTAGAAGTTATAGCCATTTTTCTAAACGCCTATTTGAGGTCAATATTTGACAAATAAATTTTTAAATCAAAAACTGTAAAAGTTAAGTGGACATAAACCCATATGGAGAGGTAGGCAATCAAACAAGGAATTTAAAAATAAAATAATATACAGTGTGTTCCATTTAAAATAACAAAGTTGGTAGCCATTTCCGGTACAACCGGAAGTGATAGAAAGTCAAAAATATTTTCCATGAGGAGATCGCAATCAACCGTACAATGTTGAATTTTTTCAGATTTTTCCTCTTGCAGGAACTCCGTAAACTTTTAATGGTCGTTATTCGTGGCCCACCCTGTATATATATATACATTTTGATATAAAATATCAATACCGAATTTATTTAAATCACGTTGGGAGTTCATCAGTTTTCCGAAATGATGGACCTTGATTATATTTAATTTGAACTCCGCCGTATTCTAATTGTCTTCCAAAAAATTTGAACTTATCAATTTGTTACGAATATATGGAAATAGTACACTTCTAGGTTATGTGAAAATGTTCCACAATAAATAGCTACAACAACTCTCAATGCTCAAAAGTAAGTCAGTTTTCATAATTCCCTGTGATCTTTACGATTTAGTATGGTGATGTACACTGGTTAACGTTGTGCTTTAATAACAAACGCTTAAAATTGTACGCAATGTTTGGATTTTTGTATAAAATCATCCCCACCTCGAAACTGTTCTCCATTTAGATTAATTCCAGCGGTCTAAGGTAAGTGGGCGAATATCGGAAAGTTGTTTGGGGTTTTCATGTGTTTTAGGTAAAGAGAGTAATGATGGAAGTTATGAATACTTGTTAAACCATAAGTAATGTATGTTAAACAATAAGTAATTGTGGCCTTGTACAATTCCAGGTAATAGTTGCTATATGGTCAATACATATTTTTCTTACTAAGTTTCGATTATTGTTAAAAATAATATATTTTAACAATTATTATTATTATAACGTATTAATATATAAATATCTTGTTCGTTTCATTTTTCTTTTCTGTTTTTATTGTGTGAATATAATTCTAGAATCCTCCAGGTTTTTAAAAAAAACAACTAAGTAAGATAACTACAGACATTATTTTTCTGTATTAATTTTAAAAGGAAAATTTGGAAATGATAACAAAATTTTCTTATAACTTAAAAATTTGACACATTTTATATTTTATTCAAAATCAATAATTAGTCTCAAATAGATTGTGAGCATGCCCACATGTCTACATATTGCGCTGTGATTATCTAAGATATCTATTATATTTTAATCGTATTAACATTGTTATTTAGTAATTTATCTATTCATGTTTGTATAAATTAAATGTAAACAATAAGATATTGGACCGTTTGTAATTTATGCTGAAAGTAATTTAACAGAAACATTTAAACTGCATCCTATGCGTGTAGGACATATTTTACACAGCCTCCCCGAGGTAGAAAATAATATTGATAAAGTAGTATCCATAGGGAAAAGTTATTCTTAAAAATTATTATATTGTAAATTGTTTGAAAATGATCATCAAGGATTTAAATCCAAACATATGATTGCGTTCCTCGACGCTTAGTAGAAAAGAAAGGCGTTTATAAAGGTTTGGATACATAATTTGGAGCGGATTTCATATTGGAAAATATAGGGTCTGATAGTAAAGTATGCATAGGTTGAATAGGAAAAAAATAGGGATGCTGGACCTGTTCAATTTATATTTAGAGAACCGCTATTCTCACATTTGCTCGTTCGTCACTCTCTTCATATGTGTACATCTTGAGCGTCAGATTTGCAGTTGAGTCTTATTTGCTTCCAGTGTTGCAATGTTATAATTGCTTTAATTTCGGACATTTGAGTAAAAATTGCAGGGAAAAAAGAAATGTAAACTTTTTTTCATGACGGTGATTGTACACTTCCCTTTACCCATAAAATGATACGTGTAAACATATTGTAAATCATCCGATCATAACTCCCTCTATTGAGGATGTCCCATTTTTATTGAACAAAATATACCGGAGACTTAATTACTTAACAAAATTTATCATATAATCATATAATGAAGCAAAAATGGTAAAAAAATTACTTTCGTACTCGAATGTTACCAACTCAAACAGGTTTTCGTTATTAGCAAATGCACCTGATTTTCCTTCTTTACCAGCTAATCAGCATTAAGACCCAAGTAACGTGGTCCTCTCATTTCAGATACTGTGTTAATGGTACCAAAAAAAACTTAAACCATTATTGCCTATTAGTCATCCAGCAATCATCTTCCCAAAATCGAAATTTACTAATTTACAAGGTATTCCTGTCACTCTAAATCCTTACCGTGATGACTTAATGAAATATAAAAATTAGCTTGCTAATATATATATATATATATATACATATACACAGAGTGTATTTGAAGGAAAACATACTTTGAGCACATATGATATTAAGGAAATAAATGTGTAACATTCAATCGCGCGGTTGAAATTATGACATATAAGGCAATAGGGGTATTGAAACTGTTGAGTGTGAATGTGTAGCAAGTACATGAAAGAAATATCAGAAAAGGTTTGTAATGTTAACGATAAATTCATATAGCCACAAAAATTCTAGTAAATCATCAGATAACCGACCTTGACATAAAAATAATACAACCGAATACCAAATCTATAAATTCGAATAAACAAAATTTAGTGGGCTTTTGCATGAATAATAATATAGATATATGTTTATTACAGGAAACTAGGTTAAAAAAGAGTCAAAATTTTTAGATTAAAAACTTCGACACATCTAATAAAGGAAAATTAGAAGTTTATACATCTCTTTTTTTCATTACAATAGACTCCAACATAT